>KB308450.1:100803-175728 GCA_000328365.1 Capitella teleta
GATCTGTACCACTTATGCATCGATTCCATCGTGGAGTTCACAGGGCTTGTCTCCTCGTTGATCATTGCTAACTCTGGTTGGAGAGACATGCTTGTCATATCTGGTGAGTGGACCCAAACATTCGATTTCATTCACTATTCATCTCGTTTTATTGCAATTCCTGGTTGAGTGACAACTGAGATGAATTGACTGAGGTGTGAATTAATTAGCGGCGATGATGACATTGTATATAACGCAAAAAAAAAAAAAAAATTGAAAAAATTGAAAAAAAAAACATTAAAAATACTAATACTAACAATAATAATAATAATAATAATAATAATAATAGGCACTTTGATACTGCAGTCATGTATACACCAGCTGCCCTACACATCATAAAAGTGAAGCTGGTGGCTCACAAAGTCAAGACAAATCGTGGCTTTACTGCAACATTAGGTTGCGTAATGTCGGCGACGGGGCAGAAACCCGGGACCGAGTTTACCCCCTTTTCTTTCAGATAGATCCCGAGGGGCCTTTATATGCTCTATTATTACCTTTGACCAGAACGGACCTAGACATTTGAAGAGAAGAAGGGAGAAGTTCCATTTATATGTGAATTGAACCTGGGCAGTAAAAATGATTTCCAAAGATATCTTTATTAAAACAGCACGATTGATGTTTTGTAGCAGTTACATCAATACAAAGCATCGGAATTTTGATCAAAGTCGCAGCAATGGTAGGTTTTAGAGGGATTCGAATGTGTTCAGTGATCGTCATTCCGGAGCATTCAATAGCAACCAGCGGGACCAGCCAAGCTCAATTATAGGCGAGCCTGTAATGATTCAATGATGTATTATGGGATAACTCCTATACAAGGAGTCATTAATGGCGATTTGGAATAAGAATACGAAAATATCCATTATTTGATTCACCTTGAAAAGTTTACCAACACATCGCTCCCAATCATAATTATAATCGACCAGTCTGTGAGATTTTTTCCAAAGTCCGTGTGCAAAACGAGGAATATAGGACAGACATGTAGGGATCAAGCATTTATTCCTTGCACGCTTTTCTTTGAACCTTCTCCATCATTATATGAAGCCTACAAGCACAACGACCAGTAAATAATTAATTGTGATGAAACAAAGGAATTGTAATTCGTTGTCGCAAGCAGTGCTCTAGCCCGGAAAGATAGGGAATAATAATCAATAGAAGGTGATTGGATATACAGCAGCATTGACTCATGTCACCGAAGCTATATAGAAAGACGAAAATTATGAGTCTATATCGATGCGTGATTTCAAAATAAGAGTCTTTGCCCACAAAGTTTCCAACAGAAGAACGGCTGTCGACAGACCCAAGCCCCCTCCAAGGACATAGGTAAGCACATACGCAATGTCAGTCACTGTGACGGATGTATGGCCCAGAGGTTCGGCCGAGCACGTATCTCTAAGCATGTGTCTATCATACGATTTCTGGATAAGCCCCGCTTGCAGGAGAGTCAAAATCCTATGGTAAAATACTATGTTTAGCCAACTCTGCATGGATTACTGTGTGATACTTACACGTTGTTGAAGTACTTGGTATAGATTGCTTTTTTAGGCAAAGCTAAGGCAATCTCAACTGGGAAATAGCCTTCGTTGAGCATCACAATATCACAATCGCCAAGCCTCCTCAGTCTAATCTTTATATAAGTCTCATCCTGGGTGTATGCGTAAGGTCCCATGGGTAAGATGTTAAAAAGTTCAGTGTCGTTGTCAATGCGAAGTGACTTGGGTTGGCGCAGGTATTTCTTCCAGAGGGCTTGGTAAACCGGCGAGGAAGAGTCCTGGCTTGAAGGAATCATTCACGAGTGTTGCACATGAAATGCTTCTCACCCTCAGCAGATCTTCTCTGAATGTGCCATTCTGCAAGAGAAGCTGATAGGTATCGGACGCAGCAAGTCCTTCAATGTCATTGAACGGCCATTCCTGTCTCCGGACCGTCAGAGACGCCACCAAGCTGTCACGGTACGTAGCTGATACTACAATCACACACAACCAGAAGCACATTTGCATGGTGCGGCCAACATTACCGAATTTTGGGTGCAATTCGGCCTCTGTTAATAGATACTCTTTAGAAAGTGCGTCAGACATGGTGTGAACTTACGCTCTGATAAGGAATTTCTGAAGAGACAACCTATTGCATTGACGAGCATGGGGAAGTGCAGTGATTTGCTGAGATTATTATTCTGCAAATCACTATTTCCTAAGTGGTATATCCACAACAAAAAGCCACAGATGAAAGGCAATGAAAAGTAGACGAGATAAACATTCAATGCCAGAGGGTAGACAAAGTATAGAGAGTTGTCACTCTCCAATTTGATAGCAACGGCTGATCGCTCTATCCAGTAAGCTTTGCTGAAATCGACTACTTGAGTCCGTGCTTTTGTAATGCTTAAACAAGACACAGCCACATCGGCCTCCTATAATGATCAGGCAACCTGATGATTTATGAAGAGATGTTCATGTTGCTCTTACGTTGTCTTGCAGTAAGCCTATAAGTCCAGTCCACGATCCGTTCCCTTTAGGCGATCCCCATTGTCCATCAGGAGGCTTCATTATTCTAAACCTACACACAAATGAAACACTGTTTACACCAGTGCTTAATGGCGTATACCGCTACCTGAAGTCAAGGTGTTTGGATAAGATGTTCAGAATGTCATAATCAATTCCGTAGTACGTCGTGGGAGAGCTCCATTCGAAAAACGGATTATACTGTGGAATGAACATTTCCATATTTTCCCATGCCATTGTTGTTGCTATACTGACACTATCCATACTATTAGCCGTAACAATCAGCTCACGACCGTTGAACCCGGCGAAGAAAACGTTGAAAAACTCGTATTGTTGACATCCGGAATCTTTACAATTAATGTAATCAGCCAAAAAAACTGTTTCGGTTTCGTTACTGAAGCAGTTTTCTTTGCAATATTTGATTGCTATTTGAGGTTCTGGGTTTTGTGTAATTGAGTACAGCAGTAATTCACTGGAATGAAACTGTCATTTCGTTTTGTTAGTTCTTGTATGTATCCTGTAAATTCGAAGAAAGAAAAATATAACCTCACTATGTAGTTCCAGGTTTTCAACGAGGCAACCGAATCTTTGAAATTCAAGAAAACAGCACTGTCTCCGGGACGTCTGGTAACGCAACTGGGGATATGGATGGTGCCATGCAACAGCAACCAATTGACGTAGATGTGCTTCAATTGTCGTGCCTGGCAAACCTAAAATCACACGCATTTTCATTTCGTGTCCCGTAATTCATTTCATTGAACCTGATTTATGATGCTGATGGTTTTATTCATCGGGCAATCGATGATGATATTGACATAGTCACCATGAAGATGTTCGTAATTGTAGATGTGAGCGACGATGTCATCATCGCTGCTAATTAATTTCCATCTCAACCCATTCATCCTCAGCTGGCCCTCATCTAAAAATTGCAACAAAATGAAATCGACTTTTGAGTGCACTTACCAGATATGACAAGCATGTCTCTCCAACCAGAGTTAGCGATGATCAACGAGGAGACAATCCCTGTGAACTCCGCGATGGAATCGATGCATAAGTGGTACAGGTCCCGTCGAAATTGACAAACGTTAAAGCATGACGGATTTCCACTCAATTTGCCTGTGTTGCAGAGGGTCCTCGATGAATTGGCTGGAAATATGAAAATGAGAAAAAAACTATGATAGACTTGGGACGAGCACAATGAGCAGTTGAAAGCTATTCGAGAGGATCAATCAATGCGTATACGGACTGGTCGCATTTTGGTATTCCTCATTTCTAGGGTCTTGGCGCCAAGCTTCTGGAACGCATTCTGACAAATCTATATCTACTAGTGCATTATTAGACTGCATAAGTAATCTCAAACGAGATCAGACGAGGTCATATTCAATGAGAAAGTCCTGCATATTGACACCGATGACAAATGTAACTAATTATCGACACCAACCCATATTTCATTTACGAGGGTCACTCCACAGCTCAACTAAACAGATATTGGCAGCGTCAAAGTACTATTTCTGTACGAAAAGAAAAAACGCCTTCTTGCTTCTTGCCAACACCACATTCGGCATTTACGAATTACTGACGTCAGTTTTTCCCATAAATTTTCATTTTTCGACAATTGGAGGATGTGCCATGATAACGCAGCGAGTTCATTTTCCTTCTTCAGGAAGTCGGCGATGACGATAGCAATGTGTGAGTGAGAGGGACTTCTAGCTATGGGGATCTGAGCCCCTATCTCCCACACTTGAGCCGATATCAAAATTTTCTCTGTCGCATTCTTCCCCTGTCGAACATTCAGTAAATATGGCTGTACATCTTGAGCCAGTTATAGACCTCAGTTCGACGGAATTGTCAGAACTGTCCATAGATTTGGAGATTAGCTCGTATATACATACAAAAACATTGACATCGCTCGTAAAAAGCGGTCCTTACATGTAGCCCGTTGCTATGACAACCCTGTCATCCGCTCACGCGATTATCGCAGATTCCAGTTTCGGCGAATCAAAAACGCTCAAACTTTGCACAAATTGATAATCTTTTAGCAAATTTGGGCTCGGTTTTATCTTCCATGTATTTTTATATTATATAGAATGAATTTTATGCCGGATGGACGTGTATTTTATAATTCGTGCGAAACTGAGAGTCGCTCATTTAGGCGACATGTTATGACAATTTTTTCACAATGGAGAGATAGGCCGATGTCCCATCCGGTTTATAATACAAGCTAATGTCCATGTCTATGATGCTCTCAGTTTGCTGTACACCAAGTTAATTCTGCTCGATGGCGCTTTTGTCGTGTGTTTGATATACACTGCATCCGATTTGGCGATTTGGACACTGGACACTCCACGCTCCAAAAGAATACTGGATACTGTTCTACTATTGCATCTTGAGTGATTCATTGAACTCATCTAATTTTAATCACTCATGAACTTTATTCTTTCAATTACTCAATTCTATTTCATGCTATTTCTTTCTGTTGTTAATTTCTACTCTGGTGTATATAAGCCCTCTGTTACAATTAAATACTTTGCAATTGGATTCGGGCTCAGACTTGATTCATTTATTTAACTTGAACAGATACAACCCTTCAGAAAGCTGTCAGTCTTTTCAGATTGTCTGAATTTATAGCAACAGCAGGAGGGCAAAAGGACGATCAAGAGATATTTTAGATGTACATGTAGACAGTAGAGCGTCGGAAGGTCCGTACTGTCAGCAGTTGATGCTTGCAGTATCTTGTAGAGTCAGTGAGATTAAGGGTATATTGATGAATGGGATGAGCTGTTACAAATATTGTTAATTCAATAATCAATTGTCGCGCGGACCATGAGTCCGTCAAACTGTGAACATTTCATTTGGCTTCCCACCAGTGTACGTCCATGGTAATCCAGTGACGTTAGCTGAAAATTAATGCTCCATGCTTTCTACACTCAGATTTATCAAACGACCCTCATTCACATAATTGAATATGCTAACAAAATAAACAGGTAGCATCAGATTCTTAGCAAGTGAGATTGTGCGCCATGCTCCTATCGTTAAACCTCAATGAGATTCAGGGTTCTGTTTGCAATCGTGAACAATGCTCACTTTCCTCTCCCTATTCATATCTCGAGCATGCAGACTCAGTCATCATGCTGTCAAGGCAAACGATGGCTCATCCGTCTCTTTTTACCAAACGTCTGCTCTTATAATTGGTCATGGCCGAAAATTGTTGCACATTTATGCGTATTATGTCGTATACCAGCCGTATGCATGTACTGTTATATTTCACCTCAAATCTTAATCAATAGATACATGATTTGATAATGGACCGATCATTATTTCTCTCGTCAACCAACTCACCTTTCGTCGGCTATGCGGACGGTCTACTACAGATAATTATAGAGTACATAACAATATTATACGCTTAAGTGAGAGTGCGGGACTCGTCGGGGCATATAACGATATTGACCTTTGTCCGATTTGGGGTCACCTGCGGCTGACGATAATGAACACAGCATCCACCGTTTGGGTATACCTCTAAAATCATATTTATCTGGCGTTAGATAATATACATTGCATGTCTCTAATAGCGAAATACACTAAACACCTACTCAGAGGAAATAATTGCTTGCTTTTTGGAAGCCTATTTGTGTCTCAAACAAAGTAGATATTCTATACTATTCCTGAAATGCACTCAAACACTAAATTGGAGGGGCATCGCATTCCATTTGCGACCAAACCTTTTGGCTAGAGTAGGTATAGATGGCGTAGGGATGCTGAAATTTGACGAGCAAGCAACATGCAGTGATCAACCCTTGTACGTGACGCCACACAACGAAGTGAGTCGATGTCGCTATAATATTATCGCGTACACAAGCATTAAGCATTTATAATCTTAAATGTGGCCCTTTTAATTTGATGTACGTCACTTATTTCAAATTGATTCAAGTTTGAAGCTGCATTCTATATACGTTTGCTATCAATATGGAGATCGATCGAATGGATTTTTAGTAATTGACTTAGTTTAACAAAATAGTAACAGCATATTTTCACAGATTTCGTAGGAATTATTAAAAACTCGTCCCTGCACCCAATTTCTCGACGCCTTCAGAATCAAGAAGAAATTAATTCCATGAAAAAATAATAGATAAGTTAATAATACTGCTAAAAATAAGGATTTTATTTTATCCGTGTAAAACCCACAACAAAGATGCAGTGAAATGAACCATATACATGGCGAAAAAATAACATAATTGAAATAATTAAATGTTATAGCACACACCGCAAAAGAACCAGAAAAAATATAGGTATTTATAAAAACGGCATAATTATGGTAAACAGTATCAAGGTGCCAGGGGAACTTTAATAAACACAGACATGGTGCTTTATTTTTATATGATTTTGCAGAATCTACCGATGCTTGTAATCTCTCGGACAGAGAAGACATAAAAATGGTATCACCTCTCTCGTTGGTTATAATACTAAATGAATCGATTCCACTGCGTTGGTGTGACGAATATTATGCAATCGCCCAAGCGGACGCCAACGAGGCGTCGTCTGGAACCATTATGCAAATTATCCATTGTCCCGTGCATTTCACGTAGGCTCTTTTCTCGTCCAATAGTCACGCAATGGCGTTGGCCTTCACAAAAACAACAAATCTAGTATATAAGCAATATCACATTCACACATACATTCTCTCTCTTTTTTTTCTCGATTAAAGGTCACTAATCAGACGTTGTCTTCATTTTTCAGAATCCGTTTGGAACACGTGCTACCAACCCAGTGAATTAATGTAGAGTTGGAGTCATTACAAACAGTTTGGGCCACATGCGTGAAAGCAGAGTTCTTTGGTAGATTGCATAAAGTAAAAGGTTCATCAATTAAAAAAAAAAAAAAAAAAAAAAAATGCTGGCAGATCTCAAGATTTCTTTCGTTGTGATATGGAGTAATAAGTTTTACTTATACGTAACAATGAGATAAAAAGGGGCGAGGCTACCAGCTCACATTTTAAAGGTTAGAAAAAGTACTTTAAAATGAACACGAACAGCAATAGGCAACCAGTGAACCCAAGCTCACTGGTCAAATGCTACAATAATATTATGGAACCTATCTGATTTTTATGTAATTAGCGAAGTTTATTATTCTGAAATTCTGCCGATGGTAGCCTGTTATGCAAACCCCACAGAAAGATGGAAAATGGATGAGAAATAATCCGTTTGTGTGGAATGTGAATTTACCCCGGCACTTGGAAAAGAACTGAAAATGTGTCATATTGTTGTATTATAGGGTCGCAGCATGATATAACATTGTATGTCATACTCATTTTCAATGCTCTAGGGTTATCCTTTTATACCAACCCTAAAACCCAAATTAAGAACCTTTTCTAAGTTTCTCTTAATTGGTCCTCCAATGCATAATTTGCATATACACTGTAATAGCAACTGGTGAAATTGTCGAGGTCAGTCCAATATGTTGATATCGACATTTGATAAATCAGTAATAAGACTCACCAGGAAAAGAATTCACGACTTCAAACAGAAATATAGCAACAAAAGCGTAATCGATCCTTGAATACATATCTACTGTCCGGGTGTGCAGTAGTGCCCTCTCGCCCGCAGATGAATAGCGCGCAGTCCTGCCCCCCGAATACAATCTCACGCGAGCACTCGAGTGACTGTTGGGTTTTTTGTTAGCGTGGCTTTCGCGCTGCATTATCGCCCGTGCCTATTCAGACGACACACTGTCGGTGAACGGGCTGATGGAGTCGATGCTTTGAATGATTGTTTAATTGCCGCATGCCAAAGTGACCTCCACCTGTTAGAGTATATCGATATGCATTTGGTCTTATTCTTGGGGTCAATTAAGATCATGCAAGGTAGATCGGGCATATTTTAATCTGAGATCTGTATTGAATCATATACCTCATAAAATTAACAACTTCGTGACTGCTAACCGTACTAGCATACAATGTTTCAGTCACTTTCCATCAAGATGAGGATTTTGTTCGTGTGAACTTCATTTTTATTGTATTCACGACAGCAACTTTAGTCGTAACACGTATACTGGAATTAATTGGCAGATTAGATTGCATTTTGACAAAATTTTAAGCCCCCCCCCCCCCCCAAAAAAAAAAAAAAAAAAAAAAAAAAAAACCCCCCCAAAAAAACCAAAAAAAAAAACAACACAAAAAACAAACACAAAACAAACACACACAAAAAAACGCTGCATGGGAGTATTTTGCTTGTCAATTAAACTTCATGAAGTGTCACCGAAAGTGCAATCAAAACCAGTGAAAAATGATAATGACAAATGATACCTTTTAACATTTCTTCTTTTTCATGAAAACTTTGGTGAATTAAAGTATACGGGTTAATCAGGGCACAAGTAAGTTATTCAGTAACCCAAGCGGTCTCGACAGGATAATGAAAAATGGATTATGCCAGGGTTTTTTCTGGATTCCGTGAAACATCTTTATCAATCCATTTTCCTGTAACCGTAGATCAGAACACCATTGCACTATCCATCATTCTGGATGACGTAAATGACATGCGCTAATCCCCTATGCAAACCACTACACGATTCGTTTGCCCGAGCACTATTACGCCAAGTGGCGTCCAGTCAATTGAGTCACATCAAGGCCTATAGAAAATCAACAATAAACCTTAATGGCCGAATTCTCGTTTCAGATGGGTAGTAGGTAAAGGAAATCGGTGGGTTACCGGCCGAGAAAGTTACTTTTTTTATATTCTGAACCACATTCAATTTCGCCATATTCTCGATGAAAACGACCCATGATAAAGCACGACGTTTGTTCATTTTAATTTTATTGAGGTGTTAAACCTGTTGTGGTGAACCCACAAGAGTGATCGTGTGGCGATGTGTCGATTTCGTCTATTGGCTGTACAACAGTTTGACAGAGAAATGAAGAATCGAGTCTAGTTTCAACACCTGCGTTAAGAGTACTATTCGATTAAAAGGGATCATAAATGGCAGAACCATTCTTATTGTGGAGACTCAAGCCAAATGAAAGCGCATGTTCAGCATCGACGACAAGCTGAAATTTATTGCAGTTTTCTTTGCGCAAGTTAATTCCATCGACGACAAGAGGACTACTGCATAAACGACAGGAAAGAGAACACTTGGGAAGAGGTACACCGCCGGTGCAATTCCCAGGCGTCAGAAGAATCTAAACGATCAATCCAGCAGCTAAAAGACCTCTGGCAGAACCTAAAAATAAAGGCAAAGAAGGTTCATTCGAAAACAAAGCGTGATCGCCAAAACCTGGGAGGCCATGCCGAAGCCGTCATAAGGTTGATCCCAGACCAACTGGAGAGCGGGAATAATCCATTTATCAAGTCAAATCTAAGAGAAAACTTCGATCCATAAACTCCTCAAACAGATTCTTGAT
The DNA here is from genome assembly GCA_000328365.1 of Capitella teleta. Taxonomy (NCBI): domain Eukaryota; kingdom Metazoa; phylum Annelida; class Polychaeta; family Capitellidae; genus Capitella; species Capitella teleta. The sequence goes on from KB308450.1 coordinate 110,728, forward strand.
TTTACGGATTATCATTGGAACACGTTCCACCGCTTTCAAAATCCTCTAAGATATCCATCGCAGTTGCCATGTTTGCGTTCATGCTTCATGGGTCAAACCTGGGTAACCTACACTTCACCTGACCTTCTAGAATACGAAATGTAAACATGTTATTTCATCGCCACGCTCTGACGCCGATACTCAATGCTTGTTTTAACCCACCGATCTCCTTCACCTACCCTTCCCAAAAGAGAATTCGGCCATGATAAAATGTAACACTTTGGTCTATAACTGATATTATTATGTTGCACGGTATATAGAATACAGCTCCATATTGCACAGAAACACACAGCAATAGTTTACAAAATTATCGTTTTTAAGACATTGTCCCCACTAAATCATGTTTGAGGATCGTTGCTGAAATATTCAAGCTAGGCATCAAAGCAGTTGAAAAGCACTTCACTGTAAGAAGACTGTGGCGACAAATGGACCAAGTTCATTGTTTATTCATAACAATACATCAAACCCCACGACGCAACGTTAATGTTTCGAAGAAGTTGTTACTATTCAAGGTGGGCCTACATGCATGAAGGTGCCGTAACTCGGTAGCGTAAAAATCACATAAAATGTTGCACCTGCACTTTACATATACGCGGTGTATTCATTTTGAATGGAACTCGTGTAGCGGAGATTCTAAAAGAGAAATAAATATTGGCTAATAAGTGATTAACTCCAGCCAACTTTTAACGTGCACATCATATACAAATGTCCAATGGAATCTATGATTTTACAAGACTTTCAAAGCAAACAATCAGATGCTTCGTCTGATTGAAATAAATAAAGTTTCTACGAATTTTGAATCGATTTGGTTTGGTGCTCCTAATTGACAACCACGACGGAGGCGCTATATACATGCATTATTATATGAGATGAGCATCAATATGTGAACCGATATTCAAGTTAAAAATACAATTTATAATTCATAATATTAAAATATGCTCACCATGATTGGCTTTCAACTGTAGTCCAATGTATTATGGCTGTCATTGTTATTGTCTAGCTTGCGAGTATGGAACTCTGTACAGCATTTTCTGATCCTCTTGAAGTTTAGTGCATTGTCATCGCAATTTTATAGACAGGGTTTCATTAACAGCATGGCCATCAGTTATCTGCGACCATGGAATGGTTGGCTGGGTGAAGAGATAGGATGAGAAGCATTGTCAAAGGGGAAGGGAGCGTGGCGGAAAGAGGCGAAGAAAGAAGTGGCTCTACTCGGGGGCTAAGTGCCGCCTTTGATGTGCTTGATCATCCCATCTTCTAATGTCGACTACGTTCTATTTTTGGAATCACAGAGAACGCTTTTGATTGGCATGGCATGATGGCATGGTGGGGCTTTACGGCTCCATCCAACCCATTTGGGTGATACGGGCGCCAGAACAGAAGCCCAAGGGTTTTTAATCTTACATATACCACCATAGACAGTAGTACACAGCGCCTGGCCTTGTTAAAAGACTGAGCAGCACTGCAGAGTCACCGAAGAATCCTAATTATAACGAATTACGGTTGATTAACACTAAACCTATCCAGTTGAAACCAGTTTTGCAAGAATAGTTGACTCATCATCAAAACACCACAATATCAGCATTAGAGTGCCACAATTGTCAGTGCTGAATCAGCCGCTATTCATCGTGCCCACACACCCACTGGGAGACATCCTCCGCCATCAAAATATAGACCTATATATGACACACACTTCTACTGTACATTGCAAAGCAAGAACTCAGCCGCTCTTCAAGATGCGGTCCTCAAGATGGAAAACTGCCAAGCTGACATATGGAGCTGGATGCTCGCAAACAAACTAAAGCTGGGCGTCCAAACGACTAACTTGGGTTATCTTATAATCTTTGCCGCAGAAATCAACTTTCATACGTTCCGAGACCTTTTGATCATTAAATACCAGCATCCACTCGCGTATCGAGACGCCAAGCTAAAAATGGACAAACATGTAAATCAGGATGGGATATTTTCACTTGTGACGTATATCACCCGTGAAAATAGAGCTTTCAACTCGATCAAAAGGCCTGCGATAAGGCCGCTGTGGTTTTGTTATGGTCTCTATATACTGCCATGCTAGGTCTACGTCCCTTTTCTCTGGACTTCCTGGCTACCCGTGATTGAACGAATCGGTTTCAAGGTGTTGATATTTATTGGTGTGTAAAGTCATCAACGTGCTCAACTGCCTAACTTAAATCAAGACTTGTGTCATCCACTGTCATCCTGTTGCATGCTGCCTTCCAGTCACAACACCACCGTTGCACTGCCCCGCACCAGGAAAAAGGCTGCAGACGCAGCGTTTGGTAGTTCTAGCTGCCATCTACCTGGAACTCCTCGCCAACAGAACTACATGCTACCAAAGACGCTTTTAAACCACACCAAACATTTTGTTTAAGCCAGCTGTTAACATCTAATATCTCAACGTTTAACCAATTTATTTACACAATAATTTCATTTATCACTTGTGGATTGTCTTAGTCGTAGTGGAAAATCCTCTGGCATTCTGATTCTCTGGCTTCTAGCAACAGTTACTGGTGATTTTGATCCCCACTTCAAACTCCAGTTCAGAACCTTTTTTTCAAGGAATTTCGTGCGGCTGTGGACAAAAAGTGGTCGACACGAAAAAAAAGGTAAGGTGCAGTTCGATCGATCGATATAGAAAAAAAAAGTTGCCTTGATCAATCTCCGTGGAAAAAAAAAACATGAAAGTTGGTTCGATCAACAAGGAAATTGGAACCATATTGATCGATTTTGGATTACATATTTAATAATATGTTCGGTTACATGTATTATGATTTCTTCCTTTCCAACTCAGTCCTTGAATACCTATATATTTTCATCTGAGCTTTGGTTTACTTTTTGTTCGTTCTTGGAAGCTTACTTCCGTCTCACTTTTATGATATTATCACCCATGTATCTTTTGACCTCTTACCGAGCAATAGTAGCAAACTCGCTCATTTTTATCTCGCATCTTTGTACACCTGAACTCCTGAAGTATCAATTATTCCTCTGGGAAGTACCTCTAAGGGCTAGGAAAATGAAGTAAAAATGCGTTAAAGGACTGAGTTTAATTCAATCCTGGTGGAAGGTACGGGAAGGGAGGAAAAGCATAATGGTATCGTTGAGTGAAGTAGTAACTGTCGAGAACATATTTATATATAGGAGTAACTAAAATGCCTATTGGCTATAGAAGTCACGTGATCGGTCAGAATTGAAGCCAGATTTAAGAGGTACATTTTGTTGAATGTCGAGGCTAAGCCATCACAACAGCTAAATGAAAACTCAATTTGCTGGTGCTTTATGTGTATTTTATATTCTCCTTAATTATCTTGAATATCTTGAATGGACACTTTAACATGACACAAGTAATTACTGTTATTATATGGTCGAGCAGCCCTTAATTTCATACCGGTGGCACATTTAGCAAGACAATCATGCATGTGTTGCAGAAGAGAGTGGTGAAGTGGGTCAAAAGCCATGAGCTGGTTGGGGAATGATATGGCACTGTACGCGGAATACTTGTGGTAAATTAGAGACTTTGAGCTGATATTTACTTCTATCATTCAGATCGAGGTCCTTCTACCCAGATAGAAGCTTGTGTCCTTGATCCTTGACATAAACAACGCAATCGACTGACCTTAATTCTACACCTGGCTGAGTCTTTGTGCCAGAATTTGACCCAATATCAATAAATTTACCAATTGTTCCTCAGAATTGTTGTATTCAATAGTAGGTCAACAGGTAATTTCCTATAACCAATCAGTATTACCAGAGCAACGTACATGTCTTCATTCAGATAATCTGTGATCAATACTGAGTGCCGGATTGTGGGAACCTCGTTATCGAAAAGCAGGTGATGTTTGGCGTGTTTTTTGTTTTTGTTTTTGTTTTTGTTTTTTTTTTTTGTTTTTGTCATTGTGTTCCAACACACGTAACATCAATTCCGATTCATGACGTACTCGCACACTGAACAAGATGTCTGGCTTCAATGTGATTCTTCTGTCTATGTTCATCGCAATCTCACCCAGTAACCAAGTGATTTGGATACCAAATCCGAACGGGGATAACGTATGTTTGAGTGGTCACAATGATAAAACTGTTTTTGTGTCAAACCTTGAAGTTTGTGAAAAGCTTTGTTTGGAGGAACTCGATTTCCAATGTTGTTCGTTGGAGTTTAATCCAATTCCAATTCTACTCTTGAACAAGTACCAGTGTATGTTATCGGCTGATTCACTGTCTCTGTATCCGGGTGATATGGAATCACCATGCACGTTTCCTTACAAAGAGAGAAACATTCCCGGTACGTAAGGAGTTGATTTCATTTCTATCTTACATTAAAATTGTAAATTTGCAAAAGGTGTCAAATAACATATCTGGTATTTTAGGTCAGTGTCAACCAGATCAATACGTCAGTGAGGCACATGTATCTCAGTCTGTATATGATGAAACATGTATTCAGACGGTATACGGTCTACCGGGTAGCGTGCTTGCTTAGAGACCAAAATGACGAAACTCAAAAGGAAGAATAAATCTGATACAATTAATGTTCCAGACACACTGCATTAGTGTGTTTTTAGAAAGTTTAGCGAACAACAAAGTTTTCGCTCGAATTTTTATAGTATCTTTGAAAGCACACACTTTATTTGAAACAGCTTAACATTCAAAGGCTATACATGCTTTGTCCGCCGAGAAATTTGGTTTTTACTGTGATTAGGGATATTCAGGATCTATTTATGGGAAAACCTTAGTGTCGCACCTCAAGGAGCTCCCCCTAAGGGCCTATACACGCCACTGAACTCTTACATAGCTAATAAGGAATCTTACATCCCCCCTGGGTTCGTTGTTTCGAGAAGCAGGATGGATTTACTATATATATTCTGGTAACTGCTAGCCATGAAGTGAACGTGATTAGCAGATTAGTGGTAATTAGTATGTATCAGTAACGGAGAAAATGCATGTACATATTTCCCCATACTTCAGATGCAGATTGAATCAAATTAAACCATATTAAACAATACTGAACCATGATGAGTGGCATACAGCGAACCAGCAAAATATATGTCCGCGATGATGCAGATGGTTCTCGTTAACTAAATATTGTGCAACTTTTTGTCAGTGTTTATTAATTAGAAGAAGTGGTGAATATCTTGTCACATCAAACCACAACATTGTATATAATTAATTTATTATACAAACGAAATTAAGTATGATAATACTGCTCTAAGAGTGATGGTGAGTGGTTCCAATAATTATGGAGGAGAAATACAACGCATTTCGATGCAGCGTCGTTTTGGGGTAGTGATGAGATTATTTGAAAAAGAAAACTAATATAAAAATCATGTTATAGTCTAGATAAGACGTTAATGTAATTTCAGAAAGAATAGCTATTGTGTAGCACATTAACTAAGGGGTTTAAGCCACATTGCAAAATCCCCATATACTGTTAATAGACTTATGAATCACCCTGTACAGCGTACGCATGCAAAGCAAAAGTCTTTTTTTATGACCCCGGAAGTAATAGTTAAAGCCTGACATAACAGCGTCTCGCATTATTGCTTTAATTCACTGCCCAAATAGTGTTTCAAAACAACACGTACATCTTCAATTCGACTTGTGACATGTTGATGTCTTGTCATTTCAAGAATGTCAGCGTAATTCACGAACAGTTATCAAAGTTATGTTTATGACTGCTCGATCATGAATGCAAGTTTGTTATGTCTTATATTTGCCAGACTTTTGAAGGTATGAACGCATTACTAATAAAAGTAATAAAAGGATGGCTTATATACTGCAGGCATGCTAATTAAATTTTGTGACCCTGCATAAACAATTAAATGGGATACTCTACACCACATGCTTATCAACTATTAATTATTCCAGATTATAACTGTATACACAACCATAAATTTTTCAGGATTTCAAAATATGCATCCTCATTCTTACTCCCACAGAATGCTTACAATGGCCGACACCCCCATCTCAACCAACTCAGCCACCTCAGATCATGGTTGGAAAGAACCCAACGATGACTATCCTAGAAACAACAGAATTGACCACCGAAATGAGAACATCTCCAGAAGCTTCCACAGAAATAACCACCGAGGTGAGAACATCTCCACAAGCTTCCTCAGAAATAACCACCGAAGTGAGAACATCTCCAGAAGCTTCTTCAGAAATAACCACCGAAGTGAGAACATCTCCAGAAGCTTCCTCAGAAATAACCACCAAAGTGAGAACATCTCCAGAAGCTTTAACCGATTTTGGGTCATCTGCACTCAGTACAGTGTTGAAAACTACTTTCAATTCGGAGTCAAGCTCAGGGAGAATAAATTCCTTATTTTACACGAGTGACAAACGCACATCAATCCAACAAACAACACCCATCACTGATCGGCAGTCTACCAAGTCTGAATCAAAATCAACAAATCTGGGTACTATGCTGCAGACGACTACAGAGAGTATCACAGACATGAGAACGAGAGCTACCTCTGGAGTGAATTTCAGCATCAGCACAGATTTCGAAGGAATAACAAGTTCTCAATCCTCTGCAGTCCCTCAACCACCAAGTATAGCATCACAAGGTATCAACAACACATCCTCTCACATGGAATTCATATAACACCCATAAATCATTTACTATTGATCCATTCACAGATATATCAAAGGATCCCGTGAAAGAATATTCGGAGATGACTACCCACAACCCAATCACGCAAACATTGACAAAATCCTCGTCTGACGATAAACATCGCAATGTCTATGCCACTAGTATTCAGCACCGACCACTCATTAAGAGTGAAGATATCACTACACCCTCAAGTTTGTTGCATAATATTAGTTTGGCCATTATTTCATTTGATCTTTATGAAGAATGTTAGAAGAAAGTATGCTAAATGCTCAATTTATGAAAACTTGATGGTAGCTTGAAGGGCTGGGTGGGAAAATAGGAATCTGAATACCCAAATATTTATGCAAACAATCCTGCACATTCTCAACAATTTAAGATAATGGAAGCTAGAGTTTGGCGATGAAGGCGATAGATTGAATGATCGTGCAAACAATTATGTTATGCCGTTTTGGTGGATGCAAGGCATGGATATGTTAATGATAGTAGGTAATGAATAAGATGCTGGTATTTGCTTAACGATCAACAACAATGATTGATATAGCTTATTGATTAATATAACATTTAAAGCAATTCGCGAAGTATCCACCCTAATTTATCATTCTTACGCTAATTATTAATTTCCTGATATCATTATCATGGCATAAGAGAAACACAAACATCACACATTGATCGGTTGTTATAATTTTCCCCTCAAATCATTTTTGTTCAGATATTTGCCACGAGGCAACCCATGCCAAATAGCATACACAGCACATGCTTTTTGATTACACAATTACAACCCCTTGTTTTTCTAAATGAATATATTTTCAAACTTTGTTTCTGCTGGATGCTATAAAGCATCAAATGAATAAAAATAACTAAGAAAGCATTAATATGTGTCGTGGCGCCAAACAATTAAGGGCTGATGGGAGGGCTACAAATCAAAATTAATTTGATTTATAGGCATTTTGAAATGGTTTCGTTGTTGTCTTATTTGGTAGAAGGGATGATGACTTATAATGACAGAGTTACTCTAGGCAGAACAGAGCAGATTGAGGGGCCAAGACTCTATCTATTATATTTACTCAAAGCAACCAGATTGGCTACTTATGCAGTGAGAGACCGAGCAAGAGAAACAGCGAGAGACACAGCGAGAGATAAGTGCATATGGAAGAGCTAAAATTTATCACTTGTCTCTGGGATTCACGCATTGCTAATTGCTATGATTACTATACAGACAAGAGTGGCCATGGGCAGAAAATATAAATTTACCGCAAAATAAAGATGAGGTGGATTGCAAATACACAATACCGTATATAACTGACGATATCACATTCCTATTTTCTGCGCAAATATCTGGTCATTTTATGAGACATACACTGAGCATGAAACGAAGTGATATATCTATTATGTAACTCTATGGCTCATGATCTGCCTTAACTTGTCAGCGCAAAACCAGGCGCCCCACTGGGCAACGTACGTACGCTACCTAACAGAATTTCAAAATCGGCGGATTCGGCCTTCTTAGTCTCCAGGTTCTTTTTTTGTTATATATAAGATAATCTATCGTCTAAATATTGTAATGCTCAAAGGCAATTTTTCATATCTTTGCAACTCATTCACTTTTCTTTCTCTTCCAGAATTTCCAGAAATGGTTGACCTCCAGAAGGAACCAAGTCAAGTGGCTCTTGGGTGTTCATTTATTCTCATTGTACTCTCACTCTCTCTAGTCGTGATTATTAGTGACATACCTCGCCTTCTGCAACATATTCACTATCTGAATGCCTTTTACGGGTGGTTGTTCAATGTCGACCAGAGGGCAGCCAGGCGAAGACGAGTAAGGCTGTGACACCTCATCTTAAGAAGAGTCCAAGTGGGGAGGTGGAAACGATGGATTCCAGGATTCCGTTGTTGAATAAAGCAGAGGTAAAATAAACTACAATACAAAAAAATACAACCCCCCCCCCAAAAAAAACAAAAAAACAAAAAAAAAAAAAAACAAAAAAAACAAAAAAAAAACACACACACACACTCAAATGAAGTGATATATTACATGTATATAGAATTTTCACACAAATAAGATGTATAAAAATGTTTCTGAGAATGATTTTTCGACTATTTGGGGATGTTTTTTAGACTATCCGATAACCTTTGACTTGAGAATTTTTTTAACATATCTGATAATTGTTGCGGGCCAAGGCTATCTTCGTATGTTTTGTGGTTTATTTGGGGGAGTGAGATTTTATTATTCTATATTTTTCTTGTTGTGAATCATAATATACACATGTATTCATTTCTTTTCTGTTCTTTCTATCTTTCTATCTCCTTTTTTATCTCTGTATCAATACTAATGATGTAGGATATTTGTGTGCGAATACATTGTAAATTAAAGAGGAAGTACGTCCGTTCAATTTGATTGGAACTTTTTTATATTGAATATATATATGCGCTTTTTTGAGTGACGAGAGACCATTTATGAAAAATCGGTCTTCTATGAATAATATTTAAGACAAATCAAAATACGCTAATCTTACCCATGCTTCAGAATAGCTTTAAACGAGATGAGTTTGAGATTTTTTTTATCAGAAAGGCTGCAGGATATCTGCTCACTTGACGAGTCCCATTGTTACCAATAGGAAAATTTATATCATGACGTCACAACAGTCTGAAAGTGAACGCTAGAAGAAAGCGGGTTTTTGATCCTCTCAAATTCGATGTATCTAGGAATTAAGTGTTATGTGTTGATATTTCTCAGTCAAAACGCTTATTTGTCTTTTAGGATGCACATCCTTTATCATCCGTTAATTACTAGTTCAAGACAATCAGAGGTTTTTTTACTACAGAGCAGATGTAGCGCTGCCAAGCTGCAGGCCGGGGTTGGCTGAGATGGGTTTGATATGTGTTAGTATAGGTCCTGACTCGTGGATAAAATGCTTTGAACAATTGCATGTGTCACTCGGTTGACGGGGAAATTTCCACGCTCTCCAGCTTTCACCCATGTTTGGCACTTAAATTGACAGGATCGGTTTTCCATGATTGAAAACATATTAAATAGTATAATACAGCCCATAAATGCATCCTTTGCAGGTTTCTTACTGTTGGAGCGACAGTTACCCCATATATGCAGTGCTTCACTGGCAGTTTTCAGTATTGTCAAAATTAATAGGCATAATGTGAAAAGAGTGAAAAGAAAACCTTATCTATCGAGCACCCCGTGTTAACTGATGCTATCTATACTTGTTAAATGTCCCATCAAAACTGTGTCTGCTCCTTAATTATGCTCTGTGCATGCGCAGGGTTTTACTTCCGGGTTATCGGCACTTACCCTATTGGTGCTTAGTACATGCATGCAGCTAGGGCAGTAAATGGCAGTTAATATTGGATAAAATTCGTAGTTTAGCTAAGTAATTGAACTTGGCTCGCAGACAGCGCTGAGTCAGACACTTCATTATCTCTTTCCAAGCAAAGAAACGAACATATCATTTGTTTTTAGAAATTTAGGGGCAACACAACTACTGATTGGTCAAAAAAGGCAGAAAAAGATCTACTTTACACTGAAAATACTTCCAAATGATCCACCTCCTTTTAATTTCCCAGTAAATCGGTATTTTATGTGAACGTCATGATTTCTCTGCCATATTTTCTATAGCTAACAGAGCGTTCAGCGATGCGTGCAGCCTTTTATATCCAAATCTGCCGCTGCCCGAGTGGCGCTACTGGTCATTTTTGTGCAACACAATATAAGGAGACAGGCTGTTCCACTTCTTGGTCTCTAAATTCTTTGAGTGTAATTATATGTCTGGCACATAACGTAGCTATAACTCGTGTCCATGACATGACGTGCACACAATATTTCTAAATCGTGTGTCCAAATCACTTTGTCATGCGTACGAGTTTCTATCTCGAGGGAGGAAGACAGAAGTGTAATTCAATATGTGTCATTTTCCAGTCACACCGTATTGCTAAATATTCTGCTTTCTTCGGCCAACCATACTTTCCTCTCGTGCTCGATGGTTTTAACCGCTACATCGTACTCGTGCTATTAAGCTATGGTGCCGAGTTTAAAATATTTTGCCTCCATCAGTTTGTGAAAGGGGTGAGAATTATGTGTATGCGATGGAATTAATCCGATTTTTCATTCGTAGAAATTATATTTACTTTTTTGTTTCATGACAATCGCATTGTTATCAGTTATGAGTTATTTCGCGAAGTTCAAATTGAAGTTAAAGTTGAAATTGTCAAATTTTATTAATTTAAAATTTTAAATATTCGGATATTATTGTCATCAAACATCTGAATGATAATCATTATCATAATCGTAATAATGCTCACAATCGCCACGATTTCGGATCCTTGCGTCAGTGAATGACGAGTCCTCAAATTTAATTTATCATTATCATACTCCCTGTGACCTGTCATATAAATAATGTCTCGCTGTAGTATCATAAGTATGTCAGGTAGAGCTGGGCGAATAGTGCTTCAACACGGATAACGGATATCCGTGTTACTAATATCCGACGGACATAAAAACAAATAAACACCAGGACTCACCCAATAATACTGTAGAATACCTATTTTTCACGGTCGTGGTGTGCTTAAGATGAGCAGACTCACAAGGCGGGATATTGTTGATAAGATAATCATGCACGACCACGAAAATCAGATCCGCGATAAACTGTCCCTTATGCCTGACCATGAAATGTGTATATTTCGCAAACAAAATATGACCCCTGTTCCCGCGAAAAGCGAGTGCCGCGAAAAATACCTGTTCTTCCGTAGATGAGATCTGTGCTGGCGTGTGTCCCTGATTGGGGATTAATCAAATCATGATGCCCATCCCCTACGTCTGCGTGGTAGAAGAACCTGCATGCATGGCTCAGGGTGGCATCATGAGATACTAGTAAAACTTCATGAGATACTAGTAAATTTATGACACTGTTTTTGATGCCATCTGTTATGCTACATCGTAATGCAAGAATTTGAAACAAGTGGACTGGCTCAGCCTTCGAATATATGACCCTTGAGTTAGACGAGTAACAGTGATTTGATGCGGCAAATATCTCTGACTGTATTTGGGTGCAATATTTTAGCATTGTGGATATTTCCATAAGCTACAGTATAATAATACAGTATTACATGTCGTTAATTACATTCAACAGGTGAGCATCTATAAGCAATGCATGTGCAACAGGTGGGGTGGTCCTTGGGACCCATCCCCCTGTCGACAGCTGCCTTGGCCTCATTGCAGCAGCAGAAGCAAGCACAGGAAAGTGTCGGCTTTACTCTTAGTGGCGTCAGCAAAGGTATCGTCATCTTCATCACCTCAGCTCACTCAACTGACAGTTTTGTCTTCCAGACGGCTCCATTGGGTGGCAGTCGTTTGGCAGTGCAGTTGAAGTGTTCAAGTTGTCCGACGGGCAGCGTGTTGCCGCTTGGGGCTTCGGTTCTCTGCTCAAAGAACCCAACACAGTGGTCACCTGCATAACCGAGTGCCATTACGACAATTGCACGAAGCTCCTCGTGGCCACGGTTGCTCCTGACACTCAGACGAGTATGGTGTGTTTACTGGACGTCGGGTCTTCCCGCGTGATCAAAGCCTTTGAGCTGACGTACAAGGTGAGAGATAGTCATGCTTATCAGCTGCAATATTGCAAGTCGGATTTCTTAGGTGACGAGTATGGAAGTGGTATCAGTGGTCAACCATGAACACAGGGCGTCGGTCGTCCTCAGTACACAGCTGCAATTCTTCCGCGGTGTACTCGCGGTTGGTACGCACTGTGGTCGCCTGTACCTCCTCGGTGAGGCCTCAACGTCAAATCGTTCTTTGCCTTTCAAGGTGTTTCTTCCTTCAGATCTCTGCTTGGATGACAGAGATGTCCGTTCCACCGAACTCAACCCATCGCGCGTTCACTGCGTTGACCCGAATTCTCGCCATACAGGTCAGCAACGGAAGCAAGCCCTGCAGGAGAATGTCACGCTTGCCGTGGAACTCGGAGGTGGATAATTAATGAGCTTTGTATCGTATAAATATCGGCTCTTCTCCTCCAAACAGCTGAGAGCCACAATCGTGGTTTCTATTTCTACCGTAAACCCGACGACTCCCATCTCAAAACCTACAGCGAAGGTGATGCGCAGCCCCCTTTCCAATTAGTCGTTCATGCGTGTGTTGTTTTCAGATGACGTGCAGATCAGTGCCTTGCACTTCATGAAGCACACTGGGCAACTGGCAGTGGGCTTGAGCTTTGGCTGTTTTCAGTTGTGGAAGCTGACTGTTCCAGTTCTAGAGTAAGTTTGTTGTGGTTGTCGATGCTATGCGGTCCTACCCTCTGCGTTTATGCGTTATAGATACAGCAGCCGGTTAGAAGAGGAGTCTGCCCCCGTCACACACTTTGCTTACCAAGAACCGGAAAACGACCCGAGAAATTTCTGCTACCTGTGGCTTGGTAGAGGTCCCATGGCGGACGATAACCTGTGAGGAAGCGAGCGTTTCTCAATGCGGTTACTTTCATGTCTGTTTGTTGCAGGGAGGACTATGTCAGTTCTGTGTCACTCTTTCAGTTGGGATTTGGCCAGAAGAACTTCTACTCTGGCTATGGACACTTGTATGAGGTGAGCGCAAATTAAAAGAGTGCTCATTGGGTAACATTGTTAAATAACAGAAATTGGTCTCTGTTGGTCTGCGCTTTGAACAAGAGCTGGCCGTGGATCCGTTCAATTCAAGTGAGGGCATTGGAAGTAGGATCCTCGCCTGTTCTGCCATCCAAGATCCGTTCTACACGCCAGGCAGCAGTCATGAATCAGCTGATGAATCCTTTGTCGAAGGCGCAAATCAAGCCCCTGATATTAGCCGAAGCTACGTGTTATGGGAGGCCGTCGATAGTTCCACTTCTGCAAAGGTCGTTCACCTTCTCATCTTTGACATCAATTGCTGGTATCACGCTGAAATGCCGGCGAGTATCAGGTTTGAACTCCCGCTTCATGGGATTTTCCTCTATTTTTGTATTTCTCTTCGTAGAGTTCTGCCTGATGGCCCTGGCTTGTGTTCTTTCATTTCTGTTTACACCGTGCAAGAAACTCTTGATCCGTCACACGCTCTGGTGTGTTCAATGCAAATCACAATTACTAAATTACAATCTGAACATCCCACAGACTGCCTTCGTCAGCCATCGCAACATTCACCGTTTCACTTCCCCATTACTCCCTCCCCCTGAGTCCCTCTTCTTCCCAGCATCCTTGACCTTTGGTAGAGTGCTTCCCCTGATGTAATGACCTCCTCTTCACAATCTCATCTCACAGATGCTTGCGTTGTGACCAACACTGGAACGCACCATGTTCGATTCCTTGGCATGCAGCGACAGATGCTGTCTGTGCTCGTTTCCCAGGGTGCCTCTGCGCTCCTGCAGCCGTCTAAATTGTACGCTGTTTGCGTGTCGTGCGGTGTGATCCCTCGCGTCAGTGACGGATCTCCCTTGGACGTCCCTCTGGTCAGAGTTGTCTCAATGAAATTTTTGCCGTTTTAACGCTTTTTGTGTTTTTTCAGGCAGTACAGCGGGAGGGTCTTCTCTCTATGGCCATCGATCACGGATTGGTGGCGTTCCTGACTTCTGTGGCATCTGAGTGGATTACCTCAGGTTTGGAGGGGCTCATTCCAATGAAGATTCGGATTGATTTTATTATTTCCTGCAGAGTTCACTGGCATGGGTTGTACGATGAGGTTTTTCATGGAGTGGGCATGGAAGAGAGTTGTTCACCTTAAGAACAGCATTGATAAACTCTGTAAGCTGAATTAATTATCACCATTCATGCGAAATCATTGTTTGTGTGCGTGACTGAAGGTGTCTGCTTGTTTGACTGCTCTGGGTCAACTTTGGATTCGCAGAATTTGCAGCTTTTGAACCACTTGGCCGCAACGATGCTTCGCATGCAGAATCTTTTTCAGAGCCTCGTCACCAGCAACATTTCCGTCACGGAAAGCGGTATGTGTCACGTGATGGTTTTTGTTGTTAATTTTTATTATTTTATATGTATGGTATTTTGATTGTTACATTTTCAGGGCGTGCTGAGTTACTGAACAAACTGAATGTGGTGAAATTACTCTCAGAGTACACACGTATGGTCGTGGTTTTCCTTAACCTCGGCTTGCTTCCCGAACTCTCTGGTATATAAATTCTACAAGGGAGGAAAATGTCCGGTTAACTTTTTTTCTTTTCTTATCGCAGTGGAGACCGAACGAGGCGTAGGTTGTGTTTTTCCGGCGACAGCTTTGAAGGAAACTTACGCGAATAGACGAATGAAAGTAAAGCAACTACACAGGTATTTAGGACAATTTTTAAAAATCATTTGATATAGTATCTCTTTTCCAGTAATCTTAAAAGCCAAGACGTTTTACTGATCGATGCTCTCATGGCCAGAGAGGGACATCCCATCCTGGAGTCATGGATGGGAAATGACCCCAGTGCACTGGAAGGATTTCCCCCTCAAAATTTCCACGTGCGTTCCCACGATTTGTGTCATTGCAGTAATTCATCCTCTTCATTTCAGGCTGTGCTCACCATGTACTTAACCGACGGAGTTCCAATTGAGATTAAACATTTTGTGTCGTTTTATCTCCTTTGTGACCTCTTAGCTCTTGCTCAGGATGAGACAAAACAAGCCAAGGTCTGCTTTATTCACAGATAAATATTCCTATCTTTTTTTTTCTTTGTTCAACTCTCGCAGATGAATGAACGCCTGCAGTATTTCTCGCAAGCGTGTCGCTTTGCAACCAGCACCAACAAGGTCATTCAGGGCATCTGGCTGTTGGATCACGCTGACTTTGAGGTGCGTTCACTTGTCTTGCACCCCCCTCGGGTGTTGACTCTCTTTTTGGCCACAGGAGGCGCTGGTGTACTTGCTGGACTCGAGCGTTTATTCAGAGATCTCCTCCTGGCAGCACACGTGCATTGTGAAAGCCTTCCTGTACCAGGGTCATGCAGATCTTGCTCTCAAGTACCTCAGAGTGGCCGCTCCTGCAATGCCCACCGCTGAAGACGTCAAGCTCAGGCTGACCGTACTCCTTGCCAATGGGTCAGTTGTTCTCATCATTCCCCTGATTATCTCATGCATTTGACCTTTAGACTAACCTCTGAAGCTTTTGACTACCAACGCAAATGCCGTGATGTCATCAATGCCAGAGATCTGCTCTCCCATCTTGTTTTGGCTTCTCGTCAAAGTGGGTTAATTTTTTTTTTTTCTTTTTTTTTTCTTCACGATTGCATGTGTTGCAGTGAGGACTGTCGATCAGCTGCTGCATCTGCCGTTCACGGAGACTGAGGAGCATCACCTCGTCTCTTATTTGCGAGACAGCAGCGAGGCCATCAGCCAGGAGCTGCTGGTGGTTTACTTTCTGCAGCGCGCTCGCTTCATCGAAGCCGTTCAGCAAAACGCAAAACTCCGTCTGTCTGTGAGTCTGAGCGTGATCGTCATTTACGGTTGCATTTAGCTCGATTCCTTCCAGGCCGATTTTGACAGCAAGTTCCGAGAGAGATCCAAGGCAAGAAACTCGATCGTGGACGGATACCTACGGGTGCTGCCCTCAGCTCAGAGGAAACTGGCGCTGGGTCCAAACGGAACGAAACAGGAGAGGGAATCCATCAGGCGGCACTACACTCGTCCTCGTCCCCTCTCCACGTGCGTCATACGTGCGTCTGCCGCCAAGGGCATGAGCAGGGCTGTCTTGGTCAACACCATCATGGATAAAGTGCGGGAGGTGCAGCAAGAGGAGGAGCCGGGCAGCCCAGGGATGCCTACGCCCGGTCCCTTTGCCTGCACCCCTGTGATTAGGCGGACGAGGGAAGCCATTCAGTGAGACTGCCGGTGTTTTGTTGAATATTCATGAGTTTTGTTTGTTTTTTGCGCAGAGATGCATCTGTCGTTGTTTATCCGTGCACAGAAGAATCAACGTGTCTCCCGAATTATTCCTCTCCTGCGAGGAGTAGTAATAGTTCGCGAATTTTGCAAGCGTCGTTCAACAAATCTTATATACAAAAATTCAAGTGGGTGCAGTCTGATCCTTATAAACGGCCATTTTTAATTGTGTTTTTATTTCATTTTTTTAGTGAGTCAGTGACAAGTGAAATGAAATCTTTGTTGAGAACGCCCCCCGTCAGACGAAGACAACCCTTGCTCTCAAAAACCAACGCCGCTGTCTCGACTCCTGAAGCACAACCAACGCCTCACTCCATCCTGAAAGTGAAGCAGTCGACTGAAGCCCCAACCCCCGTCCAGGGAATTGCCAAATTGAAGACCGCCGAGGGTAAGGGTCCTTGTGCCAGCTCCCTTTGCGTTGTGATTTATTGCTTTGCAGATTTCTCCTGGCCCACTCCTCCTATGACCAGTCGTATGTCGGCTGGAATGAAAGCCTTTGTGAGCCTCCGTATGCCTCCTGTTGGGGCTAAAACGCCAGTCTTGGCTGAAGGAAATAAAGAGGAGACTGTGTCCAGCTCAGCGACTAACACTCCTAAGCAACTCAGGTTTGCTATGGAAGAAGATGATGAGGAGGAGGAGGAAGAGAAGGTAGTGGAGGAAGAGAAGGTGGTGGAGGAAGAGAAGGTTGTGGAGGAAGAGATGGAGGAAGAAACGGAAGAGAAAGTCACTGAGGTTACAGAGGAAGTCATCCAGGATGACGAGATGGAGGCTGGGGAGGTTTCTGAGGGTGAAGAACCTCTTCCCACTCCTGCTGACCTCATTTTAAGTCCAGCTGCCCTGCGTGCCCTAAGGGGCTCAGTGTTGTTGGAGACCATCCGATTGAAGCAGTCGTGCTCACCATCGAGGTTTGTGAAGCCGCTTCTCTGTTTGCTCATCTATTTTCATCTTTTATATCTTCAGCTCCCCGGTGAAGCTGGACCACGAGGGTGTGCAGAGTTCGTTTAAACATAATTTGCAAAAACAATTAGCTGAAGAGGAGGAGTTGGCAGTCGACGAAGATGTCACCTTCCATTTTGGAGTTAATCACTCTGAGAAATCTTTCAACGGTTTGTTTTTTGATGTTTTGCTCGAAGCTTTGGCTTCGAATGTTTGGACAGATTCAGTATTTGCCCATTACTAATTTTAACGATGTCATTTGAGATCCAAAATTTGCCATCTCTTTGACTTGTGTTTTTTGTTTTGTAGATGACGAAGAAAAGGATTTCAATCTTGTGATGGATGTTTCTGATGATGAGGAGAAAGGCAGCAAAGATGAGAAGATTCCGGAGGCAATGAAGGTCGAGCAGGAGGAGGAAACGTCAGGACTTCTTGATGATGAAGAAGATCAAAGAGGAATATTGCCAGAATCTGAGGAACATGAAGCCACGGTTGAAGATCATCAAGCAGAAGTTGATGACAAGAAGGGGGAGGAGAAAAGGGTTGAGGAGGAGGAGGCTTCAGTTGGAACAGAGGAGAGAGGAGATGTGTTGGCCTCGAGTTATTCCAAGAGAGAAGAAGTTCTGGCTGATCGAGATGAGGTTGATGCGGAATATGAAGAGAAAACTGACAAGATGGAAACGATCCTGGAGGAGTCTGAACAGGAGATGTCTTCTGTTCCCTCCATGCAAGAGGAGGAAGAGCAGGAGGCACGGAAGATCGGGGAAGGCGAACAGGAAGAGCCTTCCATTTCTTCTGTGGATGGAGAAGTGCCGCAGGAAGATGTTCCTACCAGGGAAGGCAAGCAGGATATAGGAGCAGATTTGTGTCAGTGTAGCGTTCCTTCTGTGGAAGAACAAGTGGAGGTGGAAGCTGAACGGGATGAATCTTCCGTCGAAACGGTAGAGGAAGGAAGGATGCCTCCCGTCGATGCAGAAGTCGAAGCCGTTCCCAATGTGGAGGAAGCAGCCATTTCTTCTGTGGAAGAAAATGTGGAAGCTATTCCTTCTGAGGAAAAAGAGGCTGTTTCTTCCATGGAAGAAAATGTTGAGGAAGCCACTAGTCCCGTGGAAGAAAGAGTGGAAGTAATAACTTCTGATGAAAAAGTGGAAGCAATAACATCTGATGAAAAAGTGGAAGCAATTTCTTCTGATGAAAAAGTGGAGGCTGTTTCTTCCATGGAAGAACATGTTGAAGAAGCCACTAGTTCTGTGGATGAAAGAGTGGAAGCAATTTCTTCTGATGAAAGAATGGAAGCAATAACTTCTGATGAAAGAATGGAAGCAATTCCTTCGGTGGAAGACCAGAAGCGTGAGAAGGTGGAGGTCACTCCATGCAGGCGTTCCACTCGCATCAGATCCAAACAGGACGACAACACTCCTCTGATGACTGCTTCAGCGCTCAAGGTTTGTGCCTCGATCGTTATTTGCCTGCAATTTTTTTGTTTCCTTTCTTTTGGGAGTTGATTTTATTTTTTGTATACATGGTGCTGGGGTATTTTGTGATGCATGCTTTTTACCCAGCATTCTCTTCATGACGCAGAGAAGGTCAAATGTGGTCACTCGCTCAGCTGGGCGTGTACGGAAAATTGAAACTCCAGCGCGCAGATCGTCTTTAGTTCGAAAGCAACGCTCGGCTAAAAAAATTGTTCAGTTCTTGTTGCCGGACGTGCAGGTAGTCATGGCAACCATTGAGGCTTTTGGTTTTCATTTTGGCTATTTAATATTTTGATCTTTTTTTCTTTCTTTTTTCTTGTTCTGTTTGATATAATTTAGTTGAGAGCTGAACTAAAATCTTGCTCTTGAAATTCATGCTTTGGGATCTTTTGTGTTTTCTTTATTTTTGACATAATTATAAGATACTTCTGATTATAATTATGGGTCTGTTGATTTCTGCTTGTTCCTAACACTATCGTCTTTGTTTATAAGCACACATAAAAGGGGAATTTAGGTTTTGTTCTAGTTTGAGAATTCCTCTTTGAAGTGGCGCCTGTTATATTTCTCTTGTCGTTCAGGATGACGGCAGGAGTGTGCTCTGCTCTCAGAAGAAGCGCCACATCCTCCAGACTCCAGTGGACGTGGCCTCTGACCTTGTAGCCACGCCCCCTCCTGCTCCCAAGGTCAGGAGGCGGACCCTGCACCAGGCACAGAGGACGCCCAGCGTGACCTCTGAGGCTGGGACGACCTCTCCTCAGCCGTCACCTACCCAGGAGCAAGCCTTTGGTGAGTCCTTTGCTCCCACATTAACGCCACAACTAATTTTACTTTTCAGTTGATGGTGCCAAATTCAAATTCTCTGATCCTATGATGGTTGAAGAGGATGAAGAACAGCATGAAGGTGGCTGTTTTGTCAATGTTCTTCTTTCATCTTATTCTATTTCTCACCTGGTTCAGCAGATGAGGTGAAGACCCCAGTTCGACCGTTTGTCTTTTCTCCTCCTGTTACGCGATCGTCCGCCAGGAAGTCGCTCAGTCACACACCAATCAAAACGCCGTCACGCCAAGCCACCGCAAGTCCCCTCATCAAAGCAGTGCACCGGCACTCCCTAGGAGGGGCCACTGATTCCCCACAGTCACCCAGCGTAAGGTCGCGCAGGTCAATAGCTCCGCCCACTACGATGGAATCACCGGCCAGAAACACAAGATCCGCCATCAAGAAACTTGAAAAGTGAGACTGAAGATGCGAATTTGATTTTATAATATTTTATCTTATTCTTTTGTGATCAGAGCTCGTTGGGATACGTTGAGCGTTACTCCGACAGATAGCCCCATCAACTTTTTAGCCCCAGTCGAAGAGGAAACGGCTCCAGCTGAGGCCAAGACTAGCAGAAGAGGGGGTCGTGGAGGGGGCAGGAAGGGCTCTCGGTATAACACGCGAGAGAGACGGAAAACCCTCAAGTGGTGAATCTGTGATATGCGCCCACGCTGCCTGTTTTATTGACTTTCCATTCATTGCATTTTCTCAAATTTAATGTGCTTTCTCCTCTTTTCATGTATTTTTTTTTTTAACAATAAAAGATTTTCAATGATTATTAAGTTTATTATTTTGGGGTGTAGCAAAAATCTGCATCTCTTCTGAATAAGCAAATGGCAAACGTTGGCATTTATTAAACAGTGGGGAATACTATATTGCAGCATTTGAGTGCAATCATATTGTGATGTTCAAGATTGACCCAATGCCATAATTATGTCATACCAAAATACTGCTCACTGATGTTGCTTGTGCTTATTGGGCATATACTGATATAGGAAAGAATTTATGACTAGTTGAATAAATATGCACAAGTCGGATGATTTTGTTTCGTTGCGACACCTATTATTTCCAATAATATATTTTTTCAACCACAGTGTTTTAAACATTGTCTTCAAATATGAATGTCTTCACTAAGTTCGGTGCTTTTAAATTGCTCCCAGAATAACAAATCTCTGCTTGGTTTCTTGAAATATTTGTTGCATGGTGTTGTTAGAAGCATGCTGTGCTGATTGAGATCATTCATGTTTTCATGCACTTCGAATTCTGCCAAATTAAAATGTGTCCATATGTGTCAATAAACGGTATTTCTTAGCATTATCGGATGCGTGTACCTCCATCAAACAAGTGATGATTCTAGACCTAATCTGAAGGGTACGATGTTTACATATTTAGAAATAATACTCATTTGTAGAAATCACTGAATAATTTAAAGTAGGTCAAACAAGCTTCAATACATGGTGCTGAGAGTGGGAGGCCCTTTTGGAGGAGGTGAATGGTATGCTGGAGAGAAGACGATCGTGGAGAAGAAAGAGACGCGATACTCTTTCGAAGCGTGTGGCGTAGTCAGGGAATCGTTTCTTGATTGCGAGGGAAGAATAGAAGAGTGGAGTGGTCAACAAAACACAAAATAATTATCTGAAGTAGGATTGAAAACCATCTTTGGATAGTTATGTAATGAATAATATATCAAGCTTTTGTACAGTGCATATAATCAACATGCTCAATTATGTTTTGAGGTCGACTTCTTTTCTTTGTCTGACGATTTTTTCTTGAACTTGGCTTGGTTGAAGATAGTTTTTTGTCTGCTTATCCCTGCTGGCGATGCTCGCCCAGGCTTGAGCATCTTCAACTCCTCAGTCATGCCCATTGTCTGATGAAAAAGAGAGAGTGTAAGAAATTAATTAAGATTCACACGCCAAACAAACCCAGCTGTAGAATGTTGCTGCCCCAGCGCTCTTCTCTCGCACGTCGTCCAAGCGATATTGTGAGATGAGCATGTTCGCCTGGGCTGCAATCTCCGGATGAAGTCGGTGGACGTCGAACTCCTTTACTCTTCTCAGGAGGCCTTGAGGTCCGATGGTACCGCATAACTTCTGACACTGCTTCCATTCCTGTAAAAATAAAAGGTGTT
This sequence comes from Capitella teleta, assembly GCA_000328365.1. Lineage (NCBI taxonomy): Eukaryota > Metazoa > Annelida > Polychaeta > Capitellidae > Capitella > Capitella teleta. The sequence continues at coordinate 132,633 of KB308450.1, forward strand.
TTGGTGTGACCCACCTATTTACGGTGAACAATCTTCTCAGTAGATGTTGATTTTTTTTACGGAGGTTTTAGAGATTGGAAACATGTTGAAGTGAATGTGTTGTGAGTTACTGATATGGAAATAAAAGAGTGTCCTTTTATAAAGCTTTACATTTCCTATTAAATCCGGACTGTTTTAAAAATTACCAAATAAATTTGGTAGATGGGCACAACTAATTATAAGAAATAGGCGAGAAACAGTATATAAGAATTTTTCTGCTGACTAAAACACCATGCATGACCAATTCCTGCCTTTTAACATCATTTACAGATTGCAGTTGGAACACATAAACGGTTCCCCACCGGTCAACCATACGGCTATGCCCATTATTACACCTTACCCTGGTTTTGCCTTCATGGTCGCCTAGCAACAGGAAGCTTGCCACCATGACCTCGTGGACCAACTTCGGGGGCTTGGCGTATCCCCTGATCTCGGCAATCAGAGCAGAGTCCAAATTGAGAAGCGCCTTCTGGAGTTTTGCGATGCGATCCAAACTTCGGAGGAGTTCTTTGGCGAGGCCGACATCGTCTTTCATGTGACTCACAAACCGCTTCTCTTCGATGTAGCGAAGCCAGTGACGTATATCTGCCGTGTTGCACGCTTTGATAGATTCCAACAAACCTGGAAATATACGCGTCAAACATGATTCACGTGCCAAGCAATTCAATGGAATTTAATCAATAGTCAGGGTGACATTGCGAACACGTATATGTCACAATAAGTAAGTTTTGTGTGTATAACCATTCACCCGATATTTTGTGCGATTGCACTATTGACAACTGAACGACAGATTTGAGTGGATGCATACACCGTGATACAGGTATTGCCAACTCTCACATTTATGCGTGTGCTGAATGTCATCTTCTCTCTCTTGCTTCTTGGCATTTTCCTCGACAACCTTTTCTTTGGCTTGCTTGTGCTTTGTCTGCTGAACTTCAGTTTTCTTCACAATCTCTTTGGCTTGTTCAACCTAAGATTTAAACACGTTAATTTAATTTATATCTAAAATAAATAAAATAAATAAATAAATTGCTTACCCCGTAAGAGAGCAGAGTGGTATAATTGTCAGAGGTGTTATCCATCCTGGCAGCTACAGTGACCTCTGATCCGGGGTCACCAGTCTCAGCCTCACCTCTCCACATACCATCCTCGCATTTGATCAATTGATTCCATCCTTTACCGCTGATAGTCGCTACACTCAGTGCATCGGGGACTTTGACGGCAAACGGTATGCTCTCATTTGCAGGTAATGTTCCGGTTAACGGAGCCTCAATTCTGCATTTATTGTCTCTGAATGATGGGAAGGTCTTTGGAAATGCAAGACAGTCTTTTTTTGGTGTTGGCACTTTTATCAGAAAGTTGTATACATTCTGCAAGTTATCGATGCTTTTGTCTTTCAAGGCACCAAACACCTTCAAGCAATAGAAGCCAGCCTCCGGTAACCTCATACTGAATCTTGCTTTATCATTCTGATCGACTGTCGTCATCATAAAGTTGTCCATCTGTCGAGCTTTCTTGCCCACTTGATAGCATAGTTTGCCCATCACTTGAAACTTCTTCGGTATTTTGAGGTCAATGTCCAGTTCTCCAGACTCAGGTGCCTCGATGAATGCTGTTTTGTGGGAAATACACTTCACCCCTGAGTCCCGCCCTGCTGTTGTCACCCCAGCGAAACCATTAGGGACATCCGGGAAGGGCTGTGAATCGAATGCTCCCTGATCAGTTGTTAGTAGATAGCTGCAAACATTTGCAAGTTTCCCATCCTTGCCTGCCTCTTTTGCATATAGGTTGAGCGCGTATTCTCCAGCGGTCGGAAGTTTTACATCGACAATCACATTATCTCCATCTTGATGGTGTACGACGAAGTTTTCGAGGTCCTCTTTCGATAAATCGTTGCTGTGCAGCGAATGCATGAGATCGAGTTCCTTGTCAGTCTTGAACGTTAAGCGTGCCACTCCATACTCCGCTTCAATCACTGCGTCTTCGTGACTTGTGGGCTTCAAGCCAACTTCAATCAGATCCAGTCCTGGGCCCCACTCCTTTCGATCATTCACTGGCAGCGGTTGAATTCCTTCCTTTGCAGCCTCACTTTGAATGACGTATGTGCAAGCAATCTGGTGCTGCGTCCCTGATTCGTTGCCATCTCTTACAAAGAGGTCAAACTTGTATTTGCCAGTTGCCGGGAATCTCAAGTGCACGTGCATTTCATTGCCTTTGAGCTTCCTGAAGACGAAACGGTTTAGCGCCAGGTCGCCGAGGGTTTGCTGGTGTCTATCCTGTGACCACATCCACAAGCGGTGCATAAACCTTCGCTTACTATTGGGCATTTCAATCTTGATGTCCACTTCTCCGTTGGGAGCCTTCATGGTACACTTCCGGTAACTCTTGATTTGCAATCCTCTTTTGAAGAACGCGGGTTTCAAGCAGGCGAGTTGGTTGAACTCTCGTCGCGTCACAGGTCTAGCCAAAAGTTGCCATTTCTCATCCAGCGGGAAGTGGGTGTAGATGAATTCCTCGGGGTCGGTTAGAAAGTAGAAATCCTCATAGTTGTACCTGAGCGATTTCCCTTCATCAGGCAGAGCCCGGCTTCCCTGACCGTTGTCGTCAATGAGATCCCATAGGCCCTTATTTTCGTTTTTGCCTCTTGATGCCCAGTGTGGATCGCACAAACGCCACGATTTGTTGATCACCACGGCCACCCACGAACCCATGCTATCATTCGCAACCTCTTCTCCTGGGTCCCAGTCGCTACCCCTGACCAATCCTCGGATCTCCCGGACTTCCAATTTTGCCAACCTGAAGATAGGTTCAAAGTTCACAAGGATCAAAATAATATATTCTGCCACCATATTCACCTGCACATCTTGATATAAAAAGAGCTGTGTGAAGCTGTCGATGAATGCAGCTCCAGAAGCTGCTCTCTGACTGACCCCTCAGGTGGATCTACGGTGTCCAAACATGAAAGGTCGAGAGCCGCTAGCCACAAGAAAAGTACTCGCGCTCTCTCGATGTCCTTTTTGGCTGGTTTGCAGAGATATTTTACCAAATCTTCTAAAGGTCCGTCGAGGTAGTCCAGTGTTGCCTGTGGATGATACAAAATACTATTGAATTAACTGTTCGCTGTCAAAGTCTCATGTTTCTCACCTTTTTGTCAGTAGCTCTGGCGTCCAACTTGGTATAGTTGATTTCTTGGAAAATGTCCCCTTTTGGTGTTGCCGTAGGGAATGGATTGAGTTCGCCGAAATCGTTCCTTCCCAGGTTCTTTCTCTTGGTCTCGATGGCATATTCTCTATTGGCGTCCCGCAACAATTGGGGAATTGGAAATGCCCCGAAGTGCTTACGTTTGGGGCTCTCATTTCGCCTGTCCGATTTTGATTTTGCTCTGGTTTCTTTGTGGCTCTGATTATGTGAATGAGGAAAATGATATCATTGATTTTGAGAGTTTGATATTTCACATAATTCGACTTACTCGTGATTGGGACTCCTCTCGGGACGGCGTGACGGTTGGGTTGGAAGTTCCGCACCCCATGTCGTAAATTAAAGATCCCCTGAATGATTAAATTTGATATGGAATAACAGCACAATATTAACAATATTACGTAAATAATATCAATATAATTCATATGTTTAATTAATTAAGTCAATATGTACAATTTTCCCTTCTCTTCTTCCTCCTTTACGAGGTTAATTCAAGCTTTGAGTTTATTTCTCAATTTAAATTAATATTCACTTTTATTTATATATATTCCATTTTCATTTTCAAAATGAACTGCTAATATCTAGCCATATATTTCAAAGACCTTCATTTGCATTAGTATACGCAGCAAATCATAAAGGCAATCAAAAAAATTCCGAAATCAGAGTACATGTAATAGTAAATATTGCTATGAATTAACCAATATATTTCTTATACAAGCCAATTAGTGTAGACGTTCAATACATGAAATTGCGAATTCAAAGTTAATAATTATATAACTATATTGTATGTAGTAACTAAGTAATATTTATGTTTAAATATTTTATAAGATGCCACTAGAAATACTGTTAAACATACACATTTTGAATACTTATTCTAAAAACTATTTCAATTAAAAGGTCGGTCGTAGGAAGGAATAAGGATTTCCTATGAATATACTAAAGCTAATCTTTAATGAACGGCATTGTAATTAAATTCCGATTATAATAATTTCTGTGATGTCTAACAATCCCACCTGAATTGTTTCTTCTCGGTCCTTGACAACTGAAAGACTCCGTGCTTGGAGTTGAGTAAGCGCTTTGAAGACCTTCCGTTTGTGCTGCTGTTGGGTGTTTGTTATGAGCGAGTAAACACGATTTCAAGCATTTGTTGGCATTTCAAGTGCATATCATTTGTAATCGATTTATTTATACCTCAATGAAGTATTAAGGAAATACTGCAGTGCATGTGTGAGTCTACGGTATTGGGAACGTCATAGGGCAATTTTAGTCACGTGGTCAGGCATATAAACTTTAATTGATGGCAGCCTCAATGGAGACGTCCTCTTTTCACTATACCACCGCGTATCACCCTCAGGCGAGCGTCATCGAAGATCATGCACCGCTCGTTGAAAGCCACCCGCGGCGCCCTGCACACCGCTAGAACTGCCCAGACTGGACGGAACATCTTCCTTGGGTCATTCGGGGTCAAACGATCTATCCCGAATGAAGAAACCGCTATGGCCCCACCGAGTTCATCTCCCCTGCGGAACAATCAACCCATCTGTCCTGCCTGCCTCAGCACCATGGGAGCCCTACCTCGTTCATCCCCATGGCCTACAAGGCGTCGATGCACAAGACTCCCATCGCTCCTCAATACAACGGCAGCAAGCAAAGACCTCACCACGCGCTTCCTAATAATGAAGACACATTCAAGGGACAAAGGAACAGAGCAATGCATCGATGACAAAAACGACCTGTGGAATACAGAAGGTTCAACCGATTTATAAACCCCTTCCAAACAGCTCTGTTTGCCCTCCAGTCGGTTTTGGCTGGGTTGGTGAGGCATGTGGCGAGCGTCTCCTATCAACTCATCTTCCAAGTCTGCTCATCGGTGGCATTTCACTCAACACTCTTATCTCACTATCTGCTTGACACCCAAAATATTTCGAGAACACTAATGTAAATTTGCTCGAATTAAAGAAAGAAAACTTCACATGGCGGGGTCTGTAAGAATTTATTGTTATCATTGTTACCACTGATCGATTACCATTACCACTACGATGATCTGTGATATGTCTTTTCAATACTCATTAAAAGGGTCTTGTCATTCATATGAAAATAACACCGAAAAGTATATCAGTTTTGATTCTCCGACTCAAGCATGATAAATCATGACTTTTTGTTTTTCTGAAACTTCCATTGTTCAAATAAAAAATAATGCCACTTCCGCCTTTAAGTGCCTGAATTAAAGCCATGCTTTACATCTGTTACATCTGGAGATGACGTAAGAGCAGTTATGATTCACAACGCCCATAAAAGCCGCATTACCTTTAACATTATGTAACCCTTTGGTCAGATCAATTGGAATTGTCGCTTCAACCACATATATCTGGATATATGTAACCTACTAATACTAAGTATATCAGCATCGAATAAATATAGGTGAGTATGAATAATATGCCATTTCGATCAAATGCATTTCAAGCAAAGCCAATTCTATGGTTCAATATTTACGATGGTGATACAGTGTGATGAGAGTTGTTTGTCTTGCTCTGCGTTCAGTATGTTGTTTACATAGCAATATTGAGCATGTCCATTGGGAATTCCATATGAGTCAATGTCAGCCTGTGTCAGTGAAGATATCAGCCTACATCCGAGCAAGGGAGAAGGGAAGCCTTTGGACAAAGCGATTCACGGTGATTATCAGGTGAGGCTTCTGCCATGCTCACAATATATCTGCATATGTGCAGTATATGGTAAAGTCAAGTGTATTGTTCTCAAAACTCAGTTCGGGCATCTGACCAGTACCTCGATAAGGGAGTTCTCCACGCATAGAAGTGTCTCTGCAACATGCATGGCTGTTGCTGTCGGCTTCTCATGTACGATTTTCTTCAATTTGCAGCGAGAAATGAATGGAATTTAAACTTCAGTCCGCGTGGGTGATCAATTATTATTATTATTATTATTATTATTATTATTATTATTATTATTATTATTATTATTATTATTATTATTATTATTATTATTATTATTATTATTATTATTATTATTATTATTATTATTATTATTATTATTATTATTATTATTATTATTATTATTATTATTATTATTATTATTATTATTATTATTATTATTATTATTATTATTATTATTATTATTATTATTATTATTATTATTATTATTATTATTATTATTATTTATTTATTTATTTGTGTGTGTGTGTGTGTGTGTGTGTGCATTCGTTCAGATTTCTAAGCTCACGTAAATTGAAACTTAATTGCATGAGTGCGAAACAAACCTAGCATTCCTGAGGTAAAGATTGTCTACTAGCAACAGAGATCTATAAGGCATAATTCGTATTATGCTCGTCTTCATTCATTCGACTATTTTGAGCAGTAAATAGTGAGGCACAAAAACGAAAGTCGGCTTCAGGACCGGCATTATTTTGAAAACGGATATTAGTGAAATGTGCTCCATTCCAAATTGGCCTAGATATATTGTTATATAGATACCTCTCTACCTCAACAAAACGGTAGATACATTTGATAGCCGTGCACCCGTTCTGGCAGGTCTGCGTGCGCACGCATAGAAATAGAATCCTCGTCACCTCATATCTGTTTACATTCAGGGTAGTCCGTGCTAATCACCAGTCTGTCTCTGGCAGCAGACAACAAGCATTGGCAACATTTCTCTCTGGACAAAGGTTTACCTGCTCTTCGTGATTGCATTCAGCTGAACGAGTGAGCTGCCCAGTAGTAGTAGCTTTGTATAGATATGAGATCTGAATTTATAGGCTGATGTTATCCATCTATAAGATGCGGTTCTCATAAAAAGACGCTGACGATCAAAGCAGATGCAATGTAGCAAATTCCAGGGGAAAGTCTCCCAACAGAATATTTTGAAGTCACTCTCGGTCAATATAAAATTAGCATGTTTGTGAGCCATATTTCTGACACACACATCAGTATGCAATGTATCACATACAATATACAAAGCAAAATTATAAGCATTGCGATTTATATTTGCTTAATTATATTCTACGTATAGCGGTTAATGAGAGATGTTGGGTTCGATCGAGGTTCTCCAGGGAATTAATTAATTGCCACAAACCGATTTATTTAGTTTTGTGATGTGTATAAATGATATAACTGTGCAGCACACATTTGTACAGACTGCATGCAAAATGCATTCAAGACGGAATCAAGTTCTTTCTTTTAGGTTTGGTGCACTATTGCTGTGTAGTTCGTGGAAACCTCGTGGACTTTTTTTTTCTTCCAGTCTTAGAAACTCTGCTGTAACAATTTGGAAAACTCTTGAAGCTGCGTAATTGCAATGGATACTCAAAATAACCGCATCGAAATCCTGAACTCTCCATTTTTCAAGTAAACAAAATTAAAGGCATGTTTATCAGTGCCTAGAACAGCACATAAATTTGGTCTGCAAGAATTGTGAGAATCGGTTTTCTATTTAACGCATGCCTGTGCGCAAAGAGTGCTGAAGAAGAAAAACCAAACGCACTTTGATACCTAGTATATTCATCGTGCTATATGTCAAGATCAATTCTATGGTGCAACGGTGAAGATAGTGGATTTATATTTAAAATGATCTTACTCCAATTTTCATTTTGTAGGTCAGCAAAATGGAATCAAAGATCTTTATATCTTTGGCAACGTTGCTTCTCCAAACGACGTCGTCTTTCTCCTCTGACGAATCGTGCAACTGCCTCAATGATGGAAAGTGCGTCACACGCGACGACGGGGGCACCGAGTGTCAATGTCAGCGATATTTCACAGGCCCATACTGCTTAACTGTCGATTTGCATGAGGTAAAACATAGTGTCGATGAAGAAAGTATCAGTTTCATATGGCAAGGAGACTCCGTCCTACTCAGGAATTACTCCGTTGTGACGCACAGAGTGGGCACAGAAGAAGACGAGCTGCGCGCGCAATCTTTACCCAAAAACGAAACTGACATAATCTTCGTTGGGGGTCTCCGACCGGAACGAACGAGATACATACTCTGCATCTTGCCAACAGATGAAGTGGAAAATCAGACATCGAAGGACCTCGTTAAGAGGATGACGAAATTGAAGGCAATGAATGCAGCGAACTGTGGTCATGTTTTGACTGCGTACGACGGGTATGGGCCGTACGCGTCGGCGGCTATGGGGGTCGTGGCTTGCATGTCGACCACACTGCTCCTGCTCGTCTTGTGCAGCGGTAAGCATAATTGCGCCGTTATAATATTACAACAGCCGTAATGGACAGGTCGAAATTCATTCAGAGTCCATGTCACATTCAGGCATATGCACTCGTTTGATTACCTCAATGTCTCTCAATTTAAATCTGTACATATTCAGTATAATATCGATATGTTGAAGTTCCATTGACCGTCGTAATGACTTCGAGTTATAGATCCTTCGCGATAAAGCAAAAAGTAGGTCATTACAAGTATATCAAGACTGATCGTGAATCATATCACATGCCGTGATAATTTGTCACAAGACATCCGACTCTTGTTTTGTGAAGTGCATGGATTGGCACAAAGTAAAGTTTATGAACAACATGCATACAAATTAACTATTCCTTTTCCTTTGAAGTCCCTTTCTTATGATAATAATAATTTTATTCATGCCTTTGACATACATTTCTTCAACAACAATACATGTAATAATGACCTAGTTGAATAAAATGTAAAAATGAAATAAAATGTATAAATGAAAGAAAAATAAAACTCAGTAAGAGAGATTAGCCTAATCAGTACGGATAAAAAGTAAAAAATGTTCAATTTCCAAAGAGTGAAGACTGTCAAGTATTGATTACAATTTAAACACAGTCTTGTATTCTAACCAATAGGCCCACTATTGCAAGTGGAGCTGTCTAGGTGGCTTTGACTTTTGAGTTATATTAAGTCTATTGAGTTGGCTACAAAGAGTGAGGATGTTAGCAAGGTAGTTAGTTTCGTAGTTAGGATTTAGGATGGACATGGTATCTATGATATTGCCGATTTGTAAAAATCGCAAGGGAACTTAATATGTTGGTTTCGGTGATCTTTTTATGTATATAAACAATAGCACCACAAATGAGTACTTCAAATATGGCTGCACATGTTTCTCATGCTACATCTATTATTGCGGCAAATAAATCGTCGTGCGCTGCTACATGCATACTATTCTATTGTAGGTGCGTGACTTTATAATGTTTTTGATTGAATTACTTCCAGAATCAACCATCTGTGCAAGATTACATTTTTTTTTTTAAATTTTTTACATTTACATTACATTTTTGATTGAATTAGTTCGAGAATCAACCATCTGTGCAAGTTTACTATCCTTCAAATTCTACTCAAGCACAAGCAATGCTGATCTACCCATTAAACTTGAAATAATTAGATGCATATAATTGAGTGGACGTTGGCATAAAATTACTGAACGTCACCCATGATATGGGAGCTGAAGAAGAGAGCTCGAGCTATAGGTCTTTTCGATAAATTAGACATTCGACACACGTACAGTTGCAAAATTCGATGCAAGGGAATAGAGATTGAGGGACACGGGAATCCGAAATGGCTTTGACACTGGGTGAACAGGCAAGCAGACAGTTACAAACGCACACGAAATCATAGTCTCTCCTGACGGCGGAGATACAATTATTTATAAGGTGTACTTATTGCGGCAAATAAAATCGTCGTACGTTGCTACATGCATACTATTCTAATGACATTTAGCACGAACCGCGATGCTCCTATTATGATTGAATATCATATGAACATCATACCGCATCCTTGCAGACATTATGTTCTTCTCTATGCCATAACGTTTGTTTACGATTTTCAGCCGGACACAGCTGTCGAGATCGAGAACGCAGAGAACGCTTGATGGCCGAGGTTATGGGAAAACTAGAATTCTTCAGCGCTGTGGCTGCCACGAAGTCCTCCTTACAGAAGAGCTCATCGCAACCAGAAGAATCGACGCATGAAATCGTAAGTGTGGAGGTTGTGATTGACACGCCTTCTTCTGAGGAAGTGACTTCGCATGCCCCTCGAGCATCGCATTTGGCCAGTCTAGATAGTCTTTGACTTGTACTGCTCATTTTAACATTTTTGATTGAGGTTTGATTATATATGAATAAATAATAATGAACAACATGCAACCTGGTGATTATAATAATTTAATTTGAAATGTTTGAAGGCAAATTTACAATGCGTACGCGTGCAAGACTAAAATCCTTGAGCAACTTTTGATGGTTTTGATGAAATATGATCCGAACAATTATTGAAAGAATTCCGAATTCAATCTCAATCAACCTTACTAACCTTTGTTGCCCTGTATCTGACGTGCGTTTAGCTGACAATTCCTCCCTTCGTCTGATAGAGCTCCTTGGCATCAGGAATCAAAATCTCTAGTTTCACATTTTAGAACATTTCCATTTTATGACGCAATTGATCCAAACAGCAAATTGAGCTAAGTGTAAAATAATTTACATTAAATTTACATTAAATAATTTACATTAAATTTACATTAAATAATTTACATTAAAGAGGACATCATTCTGATTTATCTTTGTTGAAATAGTAGCTAATTCCAACATACATCGAATTTGAGAGGTTTAAAATCTTCTTTATTTTTAAACTCATACCTCTGTAATGTCACAAAGCAATAACCCATTCTGTCATTCTCCCTCTGAACTAATAGTTCTTGAACTGACTAATATTCATTGAATACGCCTAAGTATTTTTGGTGCAATATATCCGTGAGTCGAAATTGGGTCCAGCTAGGAAAGTCAATAATTCAAGTTACTTCATCCTCGAAGTTATTGAACAATATCATTGTACAAGTACCCATTGTACTATATTGAATAACCAATACAATTTTAACGAGCACCAATATGTATGCATGTCCTCCGGGCATAGCAACGGAGACGAAATCAACTTACAGAATAAAATGGCATGATAAGCTGTTGAATGTTTTTGAATAATCATGCATATAATACACGCAATCATCCAGAGCTATTATCACGGTTTTCCTCCTGGCATTTCTTTATAATCGAGCAGGTCGTAAATGAAGGAGCAGTTACATAAAAATGCCTCCAACCACCGCAATTATTGCTGCATTCTTGGTCAGCCTAAGCGCGTGCGATCGGATGCACACAACCAACCACCCACGTGACCCTCGAAGAGAAGAATGCAAGGGCTCCCACATCCCTGCCCTCCGCGAGGCTATTTATTCGTTGGAACTGCGCGTAGAAGAATTGTTGGATTATGTTCATAATTTAAGAGGGAAGTTACTCATGCACTACAAAAACTTGGAGCGCATTGGTTGGTAAAATATTATTACCATACAAATAAGTAGTATTATATTAATATCTTTGACTTTGGGATCCTAGAATATAGTAACAGCATTTTAAATTTAATTAATTAATTGCCAAATGAATGGAAATAGCACGCTTTCTTTAAGGCTGTGATTGGCTGCACAATCTTTTTTTCATATTCCAAAATGGCGGCCAAGATGGGGTTCGATTTTCTTGAATAATTAGTTTTTGAAATCTCCTGACTGAAACTTCTAACGATCGATGTATCATTTTGCCATATCTCCATCGATAGCGAACGCACGGACATATACTTAGAGGCAAAAGAAACGCACGCTTGGCTTACAACAACACACTTTACTGCGTATGCATTGTACAGAACTTAATTTTTACGTAGTTTTGGAGATGTTTCATTTGCAAAGATGTAGATCAAAATTCAGTAAAAACAAACCTATCTTAAATAATTATTTTCCTTCAAACAAGGACAAAGGATCAAAAGTGAAATTTGCAAGATCAATATCGGATGTGTTTATCTCTTGCATCCACATATTTCGTGCATCTTCGGCGCATGCTGTCGCAAAGCGGTCGGATTATGACTTGAGGGATGTTCCACCATTCTTCGAGAGCGGCTGCAATCGGGTTTTGGGAATTCCGGGAGGTAGAAAGCGGTGTGAGGTCGCTGTCATTAGATGGTCCCAAAGATGCTCGATTGGAGACTGTTCGGGCGAGTAAGCCGGTCAAGACACTGCAGGCTCTTGACACTTTGTCTTCCGAGAAGTCTCTGGTGACCGAAGCGGAATGAGGCCGTTCATTGTCTTGCTGAAACAATCAGAGGAAATATAATAACGGAATAAAAATATTTATTTGGAAGAAAAGTTTCAAGAATTAGTGGATTTGGGTTGAAATATATATTATTATTCGATATTCACAAATACATATATCATATTGGAGAATTTTCAATGGACATTAACACGAAACCAAGCAATCAAGAAATAGTAATGGATCTATTAACATATAGTAAAAAAATATATTATAGAATTATTTTCTATTGCGCTTGCCCTTATTATTTTTGTGTGTGTAGAGATCTATTGTAGAATTTCAAGCAGTACAAAACACTCATTCGGATGAAAATACCTTTGTAATAATAATTAATAATTTTATGCTCGCTTATAAAATCATTGTTCTACTTATTTTGAATAAATAATTTGATTTGATTTGAAAAGAAGAACAACGTATCAGTTTTGGATATAATTAATCGCATGACATAATCGAGCTGTTAATCTAGAATTATGCATAATGTTGCCGAAATTGGATTGGAAAATGATCTCACATTGTTCTATGAATTTGAGGAAATCAGCGTTGGGTATCCGAAGGTTACCATTAGGACGGGTGCCTGTGTCGTACGCCTTCATTCTAAGTGTGTTGACCCAGATGCGTGATCAACATATTCGCATAGCAAGACAGATCAGCGATCAACGGATCTCCAATCAGCAGGAGTTATAAGCTGGAGCCAAGCAGGAGTCAGGTTGTAGCTAATAATATGCACGAATTAATTGCCATCAATATTATTATTATAAAGGCATTGTTTATGATTCATCGATCTCTTTGTCGGCATGCATTTGTCGGCATGCATTTATCCTTTCTTCAAATAAATCTCCTTTTAAATCGTTCGCCACCCCTATTAAGAAGAGTCAGCCCGCATCCTCGCTTCAACGAGCGGCGAGGCGAGTTTAATTACACAACAATCATTCCTTGGGCTCCTTGTAAATTCCAAAGCTCTCGCTCTCTGGAGTAAAAGGATATGGCCATGTTAACAGTCCTTTTTCGGCCGGGTATAAGAAAAACCCATGTTAAACGGAGACTGGCGCTCAAGCTGACCGTTCCTAAATCGCAAAATGCGCTCGCGAGGCGAAAGACCGGCGTTTACCCACGTGTCCTCTCTCATTATTCTCCCTATATGGTATTGCGGTCAAGTTCCTTCATAAAGGGGGGAGTCTTTCTGTTGTCTGAAATGGCTTCACCTCAACTATCCTGTTTCTGGATGAAGCAATCTCAGAACCGTTCTTCGCATCTTCTCCACATGCGCCGTCTCCTGTCTGAAAGATCCAGGCAATTCCGGCTCTCGTCTGTGAAGAGGACACTTCTCCATCTCTGTTGGATCCATTTCTGACGCAATCGCGTCCACTGGAGACAACCATGACCGTCTCTCAGCATTCAGGATTGGAGCTCCGAAAGCCATTCGAGACCTTTAATCTATGTTATTGAAGCCGATGTCGGTCTGATATTGTAGAGATCTGTCGGTTGTGGATCCCTCTTGTTCCACATGTTGTTGGAATGGCTGTTTTAAACCTGTCCTGGATGTGCGCTCACCGGATTTGGCAATCCTGTCTCTTATAGCCGTCACTTTTAGTCATCCAGTACAGAGTCGGTCTACGGTGGAAGCAGTTTCGGCAATGTGCTGAGGTAGGCGACGAATGATTGAGACCATACACCCCTTTTGACGGGAAACTGTTTCAACTTTCATTGCTCGATCCAGATGGCTTCTGGATATAGTTTCTGTGGGGCGCTGATAGCCACCCCAATAGTGAAGTTATCGGCAATGTTTGAATTGTTCCATGTACAAAATTTATAGGGGTATACCTCATGTCCATTTCATGAGTCTTTATTGTCTACTGCTCCCATGAGATGAAGGTTACCGGGATTTCGGGATTGTCTAGACATGTGAACTGATTTTTGAACAAGGAAGGTATGAGGTTGCTGAACAAGTTTGAAATATTCATTTCACAATATTTTATTGAACTCAAAACAAATAGCTACCCAAGTATAATTGCATTTTTAGACCCGTGCGTTTCTTTTGCCTCCAAGTGTAATTTAAGGAACCCGACTACAATGACAAATTTGCCTTCTCAGCAATTTTCGAGACCGGCAGGGAATTATTTATCGGTGAGCGTTGTACGTGTGGGCATTACTATAGTAGATAATATTGCTATAATTACATATGAATGTGGTCCTCGGGTATAAATGGTCTTGACATTTACAAATAAGGGAAAGTCGAATGAGAATTAGGTCGAGTGAACACGTCGTTGGCAACTGTTCAAATCGAAACACTTGTCAAATTAACCCGGACCCATAATTCTGCAATTGGGGAGAATGCCCCCGTTACTCTTAATTGAACGGGCGCTTTTTTCTTTTCTTTTTTTTTGGGGGGGGGTAGAGAGACAAAAATCCAGAGAACGGTTGTATTGACAAGAAAACATTCATGTGTTTTATTCTTGAACGAAGTCATGACCTTCGTTTCCTTTCGCAGCAATGGGGGCGTGGAGGCCAACAACACGTCGTCCCCGGGTTTCACATGGATCAGCTGAGCCTAAAAATGTTAAATTGTGATTTATTTATATTATATGTACGAATATAATTATATGCATACAAAATAAAGGTCTGTTATGTTGATATTTCTTTTCTTTTTCTTTTTGGTTACTTATAGGGGGAATTGACATTCCTTCTGCTGCGCGAACTCGTGCATTATTCCCCTAAATTCTTCCATATACCAACTCGGTGGTTATAATAAAAACAAAACAAAACTGCTAATCAGACAGTCATCTATTTATACATCATATATCTGATAAAGAAAACGTAAACAACAATGGTTTCAGACGTACTCTGCGTTTGCAGCAATGAACCTTTTATTATACTTAAAGTCGATACGAAATAATTATCTGAATTAGGATTCAAAGACCATCTTTGGATAGGTATGTAATGAATAATATATCAAGCTTTTGTACAGTGCATATAATCAACATGCTCAATTATGTTTTGAGGTCGACTTCTTTTCTTTGTCTGACGATTTTTTCTTGAACTTGGCTTGGTTGAAGATAGTTTTTTGTCTGCTTATCCCTGCTGGCGATGCTCGCCCAGGCTTGAGCATCTTCAACTCCTCAGTCATGCCCATTGTCTGATGAAAAAGAGAGAGTGTAAGAAATTAATTAAGATTGTAAGAAACTGTAGAATGTTGCTGCCCCAGCGTTGTTTTCTCGCACATCGTTTAAGGCGAGAACGATGAACAGGACAGCAAGAGATACTAAGACACCGATCATGACTAATTCTAATCCCCAGTCCAGGACTCAGGCCAGCATCCCATTTATTATAGGCGATTATTCGAGCGCTATGTGAGAGATTCGGCAACTAAAAACAAATGGACACAAGCTCAAGCCGCCATCAGTACCTGAAGCCATTCGATTTGATTATAATTCAAAAGTGAACTTGGCCAAAATCGAAAGGTGAAAATGACCTCTCAGCGATTTTATGCACGTAAACAGCTAAGCGTATCTATTGGCGCATAAATATGCGCTTATTGTCTACGATACAAAGCTAGAATATCCTTATGAAAAATCGGATTATTTGCGTGAAAATTGTAAGGTAACCAGGGCATCTAAACTGTTATCTAGTGTGGATTCATTTTGAGCCTAGCTAATACGGTTGGGCAGATTCACGGGCGAAATCAACAAAACCTTCGCGATCTTTACAAATCGGCAATATCATAGATACATGTATAAAAAGGGACTTCAAAGGAAAGGAAATAGTTAATTAGCGTATATGTTTTATCAACTGAAAAACAAGGTTGTGTCATCAGTGTGTCTTTTGTCTCTACACTGGTCACGAAGAGAACGCCCAGATTCCCGATAGGGGGTTCAGTTATTTTATTGGGGTTTGCAAGTTGTTCTAGGTGCGTACAATAAACTATATTCTGCGCCAATCCACGCATTTCACAAAGCAAGAGTCAGATCTCTCATGACAAATTATTGCGATATTAATATATATATAATAATTATTATATTAATTATTGTGGTATGCGATGTGATTTACGATCAGTCTTAAATACTCTTGATATACCTGTGACGACCTACATTCTGCTATATCGTGAATGATCTATACCTCGAAGTCATTACGACAGTTCGTGGAACTTCAACATATCGATATTATACTATACCTGACTATAAATATGTACATATTAAAATATATGTACATGTGTTATAAATCCGTTACAATGGGAATGAGCTAGGGAACATGCGCATGCTTCAGGCATTGCCGTGAGTCGGCGCAGCAGACACGAGTGGATGAGAATCAAACCTCTCAGCCCCCTCCTCGCATTTGCAGGTGCAGGTGTGCTTCTGCAGAAAGAAATCACGGAAGTTCTTTTCGCAGACGTCAAAATCTGTACAAATAGAGTACATTGTAGTAATTGCATGGGTAAGGGCAAGAGGTGTGTCTGGATTCCCAGGGGTCACTTCAGAAAGGAATCTCTGAGGGAGAATGGATTAACATTAAGACTATCGCAGATATTGAGGTAATCAGACGAGTGCATATGCTTGAATGTGACATGGACTCTGATGTAAAGATTGAATTTCGACCTATCCATTACGGCTGTTGTAATAAACAGATTATAAAAGCGCAATTATGCTTACCACTGCACAAGACGATCAGAAGGTGCGTGGTCGACATGCAAGCCGCGACACCCAGTGCCACCGATGCGTACGGCCCACATCGTGTTGTATACCGATGTGTGTGTCAGAAATATGGCTCACAAACATGCTAATTTTATATTGACCGAGAGTGACTTCTAAATATTCTGTTGGGAGACTTTCCCCTGGAATTTGCTACATTGCATCTGCTTTGATTGTCAGCGCCTTTTTATGAGAACCGCATCTTATAGATGGATAACATCAGCCTATAAATTCAGATCTCATATCTATACAAAGCTACTACTACTGGGCAGCTCACTCGTTCAGCTGAATGCAATCACGAAGAGCAGGTAAACCTTTGTCCAGAGAGAAATGTCGCCAATGCTTGTTGTCTGCTGCCAGAGACAGACTGGTGATTAGCACGGACTACCCTGAATGTAAACTGATATCATGTGACGAGGATTCTTTTTCTATGCGTGCACACGCAGACCTGCCAGAACGGGTGCACGGCTATCAAATGTGTGTAACCATTCTGCTGAGCTAGGTATAGAGGATTATTTATCAACCACGTAATTATATCGACAGCCAGACGTGTTGAGAGCATAAAATGGAACATATACTAATAATTATTCGGAAATTTATATCTACCATCTATGTGATGAGATTTGCGTGAAATTTACAGAAACATGACGATTCACTTCTACTTCCACTTCTCTCTGCCTCTGTCCGTGGCTATCCAGGGGCGTCCTATGGAGCGAGACAACCAATCGTGGATGAAAGCGTAGGCACATTCTCCAGATGTATATCATGTAATCCCACGAAAAGAAATTCCTTTGGCCTGCACCAAGTCTAGCTGGTGTAGCAACAACTAATGGTCGTGCACAGGAATCGACTGCGTAGAGGCGTCAGCGTGTAATCGCCACTCACGTTAACCACAACCCTTAAACATCACGTGAAGCGGGAAGCCCGCTGACTACCGAGGTCTCTCACAATCCCCATGTGTTCATTAGCATCAAATTCTGCCTTAATTGCCAGCTTCCATTTCATCTAGGCCTTTTGTAGGGGTCTCATGGAACGCTCGTGAGTAGCAGCGACGAGAGTCGAGAGTGGGATGGGTGATGTTCCCTCAAGAGAATATCAAAATAAATGCGTCGCTAGATACAGGGGCCCTGGACAAGATAACGAACTTGCTTGGAGGATTCCTGCATAGTCGATTATCGGGCGTCCAGCAAGCGACTGAATCGTGCATTGGTCCACTTGTGTGTCTCCACTGGAAATCGGCGCCGAGAGGCAGGCGCTCCACATCCGCGGGGATGAGGTGGGCACTAATTTTTTTTTCTCTCTCGCGAACGGACTGGAGTATCAGAAAATCATGGAGTTCACGCCATAGTGAGACAAAGAAAGATAAAAGTTAAAGTACCAACGCTGGAAGAAGATGGAAGAAAGTCTGGTAACGGCAGCAGTCGAAGGAGAGCCTCCGGGGAAGAACAGGAGAGGGAGACGGACAACATCCATGAATGGACAGGAGGAGGACTCGCAACAGCTGCAGAAGCGGCGAGAATGGGGAGGAGAGCGCCAATATGGTTTAACTGAGTGATGAACGAGTGAGTTGTTAATAATTATATATACATATTATCACAACCATTCCGTACTATCCCATTTTTAGTTTCGAGGAAAGACAATGACATAAAAATCAAGATAAATCGAAAGGAGCAGCTAGATGAAGCGTTGGGTTTGTTTGGTTCTTCGTTCTTCGTTCTTCGGGGCACTATACTTAATTGCTCGCAACGTTAAAGGGTGTAAGGTATCGAACTGAATGCTACATTGACCGAATTCTCGTTTGAGAAGGGTAGGTAATAGGGATGTGTTGGTAACCTGAGCAGGTTACTTTGTTTTTGCTCTAAGCCATGTTAAAGCCTGTATAACCCACTCTTTAACTATCACATTATGATAATACTACTAATTTATAAAAAATTATGAAAAATAAAAATTCGTTTAAGCGATACATGTACTGCACATTGCGCGGGGACATCTATCCAATAATTTATTCATATAATAATAGTAAGGATGTTTCAAATAGTCTATAGTAGTGCAAAAAAATGGCCATTTGACCAAAATCAACTGCCATAATATTATATTATTTTCAACATGTGTCATGGCTAGAAGATAACTATATACACAGTGAAATCTGTCTATAACGCCCACAGTTTCCAAATGGTCACTTAAGACCACTTGTCTTAAGCGACCGTTTGGAAACTGAATACAGGATGCATTTTGAGCCAACTCATAAAAGTGCATTATGACATTGAAGCACTGAAAAATTATTCATAATTTTTCCACATAATTATAATACATGATATGCAGGATTGTGACACTAGCTATTATACAATTGCAAGATATTCTAACGTGAGGAGGAGTTCACAGATGCCTGCTTTTGTCTTCTCTGTGTCAAACTTGAGTCAGAATAATCGATTACTGAGTTGGGCAGGAAGGAGAAGGGAGGGGTGTGAAGGGAGGTTTTGTGCGAAATAAGTTTGAAGGTCGGCGAGGGGCTCCTGGGCGCGGAAAGGAGTGGGTGACACGTACGTCGAGGCAGCACGCGTTCTTTCATCTGCTTTATTCTCCTAATTAAAGAAATGATATTCTTAATGTCCAAACTAATTCTTCAAGATGTAACAAGGCTGAAATCCTAGGCTAAGCACCTCTTGATTAGATACGGGCGGATTTAGTTCCGAACCTGTAAACAAGTATCAACGAATGTACCTCCATTTCACCATACTAAACAAGTGTGAGGATTTATGCAATCATGCTTACGGTTGAATGCGCCCCTGTCAGAGCCAGAGGTGCTCAGATATACGCTTCGGTAGCATTGGCTCCCAGCCTTCCACGACGATGTTTTACAGAGCTCTGGTCCAATATCACGTGGTTTCTTTTTCTCTCTGTCGTGACGACAATCTGCAATCTGCATGACCCAACACAAAGCGAGAAACCTTGTTATATTTCTCACTCATTGATGCTACATGCTCACATTTTTCACAGTAATCGATGACGTCATTATAATTTGGAATCATGCGTGGGGATGCGTAGGGCTGGTCACCGGGACCGGCGCGCCCGTCTTGTGATTGTTTCGTGATGTTTCTACGCTTGTTTTCGTCATTTCACTAATACAACTCGGATTGCAGATGCCCGAGCGTCGGTCGCCTTTAAAGCCTGGGTAGGTTGGCCTATGTGCTCTTATTACGAAAGGTGTGCCGGGATTCCAATCACCCCCCTCCTCCCTCCAGAAAAAAAGAGAGCAAAAAACAACCCTTAACTGTTAACAATATTATTTATTATTATGGTCATTTTGATGTGTTAAAGCTTAACACATCAAAATGACCATAATTTTTAGCTCGCTATTCACGTGAAATATTACAACATAGTATTGTTGTTGGGTTCTTTTTCAATTAGGTAACGATGCACAGCGAAAGACAGGTATGGGCCTAGGTGATCATGCATCAGCTGTTTTATATTAATACTTAAAAGAAGTTCTGAGAAATCGGTTTGAGGTCCCTGCGTGTTAATGTACACACGTCTAAGGTGCGTCAGGCGAACGAAACACGCCATAAAATGCTCACGTTTATTTAGTACGCAGGCCAAATTTCCGATGTATCAAAGGGACAATCCAATTAACCATTCGTACATGTATTCTGTTTTGATATGCGAGGCCTAGTGCAATTACTGCTCATCAATTTATTCTATGCACACAGGTAGAGCGTGATATCAGCACAGTATAGTGCAACTCTTCGTCAGCGATAACTCCGGTAATACTAGTGCAGGTATAGTGGCCTTCTCTTATCGCAAATGACGCCAGATAGTAGATACGTGTATTTGATGAAACCGAGGAAGAATCCCGATGCTCAATGCTCTTGCGTGATGAGAGGAGTGAAAAAGAAAACCGAGATTGTTTGTGCGACATAATTGCAATGAGGCATCGTTAGTGTTGGTATCGAGATAAAGCAGAGAGCAAGCATGACGAAACCTACGCCACGCCATCCCCACGCAAATAAACCGATCCATTAGTGCCGTGATACGGCGTCATATGCACAGTGCGCCGATGGTTACCGCCGCAGAGGGTGATGGGACGCGCGCTGGCGACAGCTGAGACATAGCCCCTCGACCAACAGAGGTGCGCGCCTGACACGATGGTGCAGACGCACCCGGAGGAGAGCCTTGTCAAGGCTTTGGAACACAACACAGCTAGTCACGTGGTGCCGGAAGTCAGTGAGATATCTTCTGGAAATCCCGCAGAGCGTATCCGGTTCCTGGGATTCCGGGACAATCGCCTGGAATCTTTGTTCCAGGAGTACCTTCGGCGGGTCCGACGAGGGTGCTCAGGTCGCGGAGCGCTGCTTGCGTTCATTTTTGATGCTTATGCTGTTTTGTGTTGTGTTCTACAATGGAGCGCCTCACTTCTCCCGTGCCTGGGGATCTTCGTGGCCTTGGCTCTGGTCAGCCTTGCCTTGGCTATCCTGCTGCACTACAGGCCGAATATTGTCACAGGCACCACAGGACCGTACCTACTATGGGCTTGGTTGGTTGGACAGCACCTGGCTTTCATCGCTCTTAATCCGCACGACGCTTCTCCCAACGCTCAGTTGGCGTGGCACCTGGTCCTGGTGTACCACACCTGGGTGATGATGCCACTCACGGCCCTGCCTTGCGTCGCCCTCGCCTGCTGTCAATGCCTCTGCTACTCGCTTCTCGTCTCTCTGCTCACTTGCACTTCCTCGCATTTTGGCTTCTTCAAAGCAGACTTCGCCTACATCGTGAGTATATAAACGGGGTCTAATTTTCCTGCCCAATTTCCCGTATGTGCATCGCCTGCGTTGCACAATACCACTTCAGGAATATATTACAACCCTTTGAGAACACAGACTTATATTTCCGTTGCTAATGTGTCACGCGTCTGGTTACATAACAATGCCAGGGTCACCATTGCACCCCATTGAGATCTAATGTTCGCAAGCCAGCAAACTGATGTCCCTAATAGCAATATAATGCTGGCATTGACCCAGTCTAACAAATAGCAAGACAGGGAGAAACAAGACCTGAGTATTTATGTAACAAAATATCTGTTATGTCTCAATGGGTATATGAGGCATTGGCACATGGAGATGAAAGAACAACTTTCATTTCCGAATGTGCACCCCGGGTTACATCAAACAGAAGCCGACAAGGTTCTTGTCTGATAAATATATTGGAATATTCAGGGTATACCTCGTCTAATTAACAACTGTGATCTGACTGTGCTTGCCTTACATGGGCTCAAGGTTTCTTTGATTAACTCGTTTAAACCTGCATGGAACAAACAATATGCAGCCTTGCCTCTGGGTTTGGATTTACGTAGATACTATATAATATCCCTCAAGGACACAATATCATGAGATTATAATAGAGTATATTATAAGAATACAAAAACACATAATTGCCTTCTATGAAAATCTTCCATCCGTACGCTTGTGCGTAGGGATGGAAGTTTAACTCCTTCCTCTCTCGCTGATTGTGTCTTGTAAGACTTCCATGCGAACTGAAAGAACAAAATTGGCTGATATTGCTCTTAATCATACGATGTATGTGAAGCAGGATTCCGCTTCGAATCAAGGCTAAACACATCCACAGTGTAATTGCTTGGTTGTTGTTTACCAGGGTATGTTCTGTATTGTAATGGCGTCTTGCAAACGCATCATTAACATGAATTGAATGCCTCTTCTGAAGTAATGATGGCAATCAGGGTATTGTACAGTAGTGCACAATTACACAATGTAGAGCAGACACGGAATATATGCACCCACTACATCATTATCTCCCATGTAGTCAGTATACTTAAATGCCATC
This sequence comes from Capitella teleta, assembly GCA_000328365.1. Taxonomy (NCBI): domain Eukaryota; kingdom Metazoa; phylum Annelida; class Polychaeta; family Capitellidae; genus Capitella; species Capitella teleta. Next base: position 155,491 of record KB308450.1, read on the forward strand.
TTCAGTACAACAGGGGGTGACAGAAATGCATGAATGTATCTTTTATGCGGGTTTGTTTCACATATATGAGCGACAATGGAAGGGAAGTAGAAAATTGCCCTTAAGCACCAAACGAATGGTCTAAAAGGCTCTTTTCTTCCTTACATAGATTGGAGCAAGCATTATTCTACAGTTGACAGTGTCTGTGTTGGGCCTTATCCGGCTGATGTTCATGGACCACGGCCTTAGGTTGAGCTTTCTTGCAACAAAAGAATCGCTCTCGATTAATCTGGCGCTCCAGAAGGGCTCAAAGCAACAGGTGCGTGTGCCATTCTAAATACAAAGTCCTCAATAAACCTATACCCCAAGGAGGAACTATTGATGTCAGTGCTACCCCGGCACGTGGCGGAAGAAATGATCAACGACTTCGACAACCAGGAAATCGGCCAGTTTCGGAAGATATACATGAACCGTCACGAAGATGTCAGGTGAGATGACGTAATGGTAATTATTTTGTTTAATTTTAATTCTACAGCATTCTATTCGCGGATATTGTCGGCTTCACGGCTCTCTCTTCGACGGTCACACCAAAAGAGTTGGTGCGCATCCTCAACGACTTGTTCGCTACCTTCGACACTCTTGCCGGCGTGAGTGCATGTGTACTTATATATAGATGAGATCTACGAGAGGGATAGAATCAGTTTGGTCTGCTGGCTCGGCTGATTGCGTTCAACTCCATCTAGCCTCCTCCCTGCCCAAAAACATATCATTGGTTTGATATACATATTCGAAAATTTCCCGTTGAGCTGAAATCTCTTTGTGCCTCCACCCCTCCCCATCCATCGTTGTATGATTGTGCTTTCCACTCACGACAAATTATTCGTTCAGCATCACATATTACCTATAGCACTAATTCATGACTTCGCGTGAAAGCATTGTTTTCGATAATTCATGCCCTGAATTACTTGCATTGAACGCTGTAGACTGATTAAAATATTTAATTGTGATAGCTCTGTCCGTGGGTAGTAAATTAATAATGGATCTAAACCCCTTATAAATTGCGTTTTGTATATTTTGTATAAATCAGTAATCCCTTATACATTTTGCATCGAAAACTGTAAAAATGAACGCCCAATGCATAAAGAACATTTCAGTAAAAAAAGTAACCGTCATTTTTAACGCGTGCGTCTCGATGGTAGAGTCAATCCCATATAAAGGGCTGTTAGGGTACGGGTTTCGAAAGCGTTCATTTGATAGCCAGTATTCACCATGGCAACAGTTCCTAGAAACGAACGCCACCAATAAGGTTTCTATTTTACTGTATATACATGCATGCTTGCCTTCCTGGAGTCAGACAAGTGTATGCTATATTAGTATTGCGACGATTTTGCAACCAAAAAAGGATTGTTGTAACAAAGTCTGAGACATTTCTACATCCTGAAGGAGGCTCTAGATTTTATCTTTCTTCTCGATTCCTCGAAGGCGTTTGGCCCCCTTCCTCGAGGAATGAGTCGAGAAGAACAAAAGAACGACCTATTCCATTGATTCTGCAATAAAACTACCGATAGCAAACGAGGCTAAATAGGTATTGTGCACCAGGTGACATGCAGCTTAATAGACTAAAAGCTCTCGGCCTCCTTTCCATGTGAATTAGCAGCCTAGGAATTTTTCATATTCACATAAAACGACATTACTTCGTCGCGTTTGGTATTATTGCGGATCAAACGAGTGTTCTCGAGGACTGGTTTAATATCATGCAATTCAGATGCCCCAACAATCTCATTTGCACCGTTATTTGCGCGCTGCTAATTAAGCCACGCTAATCAGGAGAGAGCAGCCACTTTCATTGGAAGAGCCCTTTGCACTCTTCCAGCCTCTATAACACGTGCTAGTCTTCCTTCAAGCATCCGTGTTTAGCTCACTAATTGAGGGACTCTTTTTTTTTCTCTCATCCAGTTTTGTACATTCCGGTAGGCCATGTGTGGCAACCGATACGCATCTCGCCCTCCTATAAATTAAGTATGTGAAAGGAGAGCGAATTGTCAGGTTAAGTATAGCGTCACACGGGATCCCTTCGGGTATTTGATAGTATACGAATACCCTTCCCGTTGTATTCGACATTACACGTATAAGGGAACACGTATAATTAAAGATCGGTCTCCCGTCACATACTTTATGGGATGAGGCGATGCATTCCGGGTGTGTGTGGTGTTACATTTGCCGATTCCTTTAACAGAAAGGTGCATGTTAAAATTTACTATTTATATGTGTCAAAAATGTTTTATCTCTAATCGAAGATGCTTGGTATATGAAAATCCTGGCCGGATATTGTTAATCATTATCATTGGCTTATATACAACGAAAATCTACCCGAGCTTACTTAGTTGACGAGGAGTGGAATAGGGGAAGGTGGCATGTCTAGTGAGCTTCATTACTGTATGAGGGGGTTGGACGTTCATTTGAATGCAATTTGACTTGGACAAACATGTCCTCTGATGAGATCCAACTCGCAGCGAAACAATTCGCGTTCTGTGTGCGCAATCTAATGCAACACGAGGCCTCCACGAGAAGTCGTTAGCATTTTGTCTCAGGTCAGAGGAGATTGATCATAATTGCATCTTGATTCAGGAACCAATTCAAATGATGAGCTATAGGTCACATGTTGACGTGTCACATATCACATATGGAATATAGTACGTGAGTAGCGAGTACAACAAATAAATTAACATCCGAAGGATACCGACTATTGCTGTACTGTGTGTTTTAGTCTTCATATCTGATTCAAACTGAATCACGTGTGGTAATGCTGATCAGTGATTGGTTGCCAGTTACGGCTAATAGTATAATGTATATTAACCGTTAGAGGAAGCAAGAGTTCTAACCGTGTGCGTTTCATTATGCATGCTCGTAATTATTCCCCCTTTTGATTGAAGCAATATCACCAACTTCGGATAAAGATTCTTGGTGACTGTTACTACTGCATCAGTGGATGTCCCGACCCACGGACCGACCATGCAGTGCTCTGTGTGCATATGGGACTGTCCATGGTGGATGCCATAAGGTGGGTCTACAGTAACACATGTACGATAAAGGAAAACTTATCCCAGTCCACTGTGCAACACTCACCTGTAATGCACTGTGATGTACGTAAGAACTAAAAACAGAGGGTCTAAGCAAGAAAAGCCCACTCCACTAAGCATATGATCAACACATGCGTCATAGCTCATAAGCACTACAGGTCAAGTATGGTGGACAGGTCTCATTTTGTGTGTTGTCTCAGCTGCTTTGTTCTTCGGATTACATAATAAGCTCCTCGTAGCTTTCAGATTATGCGCTTTGGTCCTTGTAGCCAACAACCTTATATTAAACATTGCAATACTATAATGCTATAATGCATGTACATGTGAAACTTTGCAAACCTATAATGCTATAATGCATGTACATGTGAAACATTGCAATGCTATAATGCTATAATGCATGTACATGTGATGCTCACACGCGGAAAGAGCAACATCACCACGTATTCTATTAGAAGAATCGCATTTGGTTTAAACATTGCTTGATTGTCAATCTTTTCGTTGCAGTGTCGTTCGAGAGAACACCAAGAGCGGGGTTAACATGCGGGTTGGCATCCACACTGGAGCTGTACTCGGTGGAGTTCTGGGGCAAGTCAGGTGGCAATATGACGTCTTAGGGAAAGAAGTTACCTTGGCAAACCATTTTGAAAGCGGAGGACTACCTGGGTATAGGGCTCATGGCTGTGTGCGTGGAGAGATGAATATACAAGCCTCTTTCTTCTCTTTCCAGACGGGTTCATATATCTGAGAAGACGGCTAATAACCTAAGCGGAGAATTTGAACTCGAGCCCGGAGGGGGAGACACCCGGGATGACGTCATCAAGATGTCCGGTCTGAAAACCTTCCTCATCAAGAGGGTTTTGAAGCCGGTGGGTGAACGAGAAAATATGAATGCTTCATGTTTCAGTCATATGCATAAGTAATAAGCTCACCATGTTTTGCCAATTTGGCAAAGGGGGTAATGCCACGCCACAAAAGGCGAAAAGCACGGCCTGCGAATCCTCTCACCTTGCTGGAAGGAATCGAAGTTTTACCCTCAACACTTTGAGATAATATTATTATGTAATACCATGAGCACGATAGTTCATTGCTATTATATTGTTCATAAGCAAATTAATCACAAGCCTTAGTTTCTGTTGGTTTCTATTTGTCCTTGGTGACTAAGCTTAGATCAACGTAGATAGATACCCCTCATGCGTCAAAACATTGCTAATCTCCCTATATGTTTACAGAAAATCCCAGCGTCTTTGTACTTAGGGGCTATGTGGGGCTAATAAGGTGTGTTTTGTCGATTGTAAAATGTGCTGAGTATATTCTTCTGTAGCCTACGGTTGCGAAGACAAGGACACGTGATAGGCATGGTCATCAATAGTGATGACTCCCAGTGGCAATGTAAAGGTAGTTTAGCGACCGAAGGGAAGGTCGTCAGTTCGATTTGCTGTTGGGTTTCTCAAAGACAGACTCTCTTGTTTCATCATTTGGGTTCCAAATCACGTCAATATTCTTATTCTTGATGCACTCTGCTCAGTTTAAACCTCGCTTCCTCTCCATCCTCTCGCAATTTCCCTCACAATACCCTGAGGGCATCGGCGTATAGTTCATTAGCCTCGTCGAAGCATCGGTGTGTAGTTCATCATATTGATAAGTGTTCGTCAGACTAGCGGATCCATTAACCTTGAATTTATGAGAAAATCAATTAATGTTGAATATAAGTGTCACTTTTGTTAAGCACCTATGCATTTTGGTGTGTGCTGGCTATGCAAGGAAGGTTCGAAGCCAATCACTTTACGTCCTTGTGCATATGTATGACACAAAACTCTCGCTTACATTCTCTGATCAGATTTTCCCCATTTGTTTCAGAATATCAAGGTTGAATAAAGCATTAAAAAAAAACAGAGCAAACACCCCACTTAACAGCACTATTTGCCTCCTGCGGTAGCCGGATGACACAATCTTTTCATACCGAAAGGAGAATAATTATGTGAGCGTGCGACTTAAATGAAAAAAAAAAAAAAAAAAAAGATGACTCGTGCTCATAATGTTATATAATTTAATATCAGCAAAATGAGACGTGCTGATCCGATATGGGCTGATATCAGCACGGTTGATGTTATTTAACACAGGCCTGTCATTCCAATAAAACTACCGGGCTTAAAAGTAGAGTAAGAACTTATCTCTGCCAATATAGCTAACTAAATGTACGGGATAATTATAACATAACATGCTTCTGTCTTTATGATCTGAGTGTTGGTAGAAGAACAGGCGTGAAACAGATGTCGACGATGTTTCCGTCATATTGGCGTAATGTACATTGGGTTTGATGAGGTAAATAACTTGGATACTACCAGCCAGTCCAGTCGAGTGACCTACATTGCTTGATACCATGTAATTAAAAGACAGCAGAGTCATTAGCCCATCCCCCCGCGTTGTCTTTTGACGGACCCACGCGGGCGAACGCCACACTGTTTTCTGAGAGCCCCAGCTACCTGCATTACAACATAGCGAGAGAATGAGTGTTGAACGTTTCATATGAAATGATATACATCTAATCTGAAACCCACGAAACGAAACAACGAATTGAAGATAGCAACTAGTGTGTGTGTGTTTTATCCTCAACTTTAACCCCTTTTTTCTTTCGAAAAATGACGAACTGTATCGTATTTTTATGTAGTTATTTTAGGAATAATTTATGTGGAATGTCTCTGCATTAGCTAATCCTAAGGATCTTAAGCGTTAGTCACCTGCATGAGTGGAAGGGTGCATGTTATTCATTAACTGTAAATAACCTCGTGCCTTTTCATTGTCTTCCAGTATCCAGAGGGAACCCTGGACAGCAAGCCTACACCTTCCAGGACGAAATCAAAATCTGAAACTTCAGCAGCTCGAGAAAGGACGAGCAAGGTACAGAAGTCGATCATTTCCCTGTAATGCGATAAAGCGAAATTAATTAAAAAAAAGAGAAAAGAGATTCCGTACTGTTATCAGATTTAGGTTGGGATTAGATTATGATTTTATTTGGAACAAAATTGCTTGGAAATTGACGAAATCATTTGCTCTCACATGCATCCGATTTCACTTGTCATCTCTGACTTCACTTAGGCTGCACAGGGAGGGAGGGATCATTGCGATATGTGGCTTTCTGATTGCGGTTGTTATGGACACTTAGGTCTACTAAATAATGCATGCTCCCGCTTTCGATTCTAGTAATTGAACAGGTAAGTTGATATATCTTAAACGTACAATTTGAAAGCCACGCTAAATTGTTCAACATAGACTGAAATGTACACCTGTCCACTGCCAAAACCTTTAACCCTTGTGATGCGTTGAGACTTGAGACCACCGAATATCGATTTTGCATATGCTCAAATACATCCCTGGAATAAATTGTAAGCGAAGGTATATATGAGTCCATTAAAGAAAATCGATACCGTTGAAATAAATGCTTTTTGTTTGTTTGTAGTGCTATATATTTCTCCCATATTTTGATTTGTATGAAGATCAATGAGTTCTGATACAACATTCGTTTCTCCCATCAGGATCGACCAAGCACTGGCAAAGCCAACGAAGCAATTCAACAAGATGTCAACGCTCGCCTCATGAGGGCACTCATGGAAAGAGAGGAGAACACGTAATACCATTCCCAAAACTCCATTGATTTTATTGGTTTACTATATATAATATACGCTTTGCTAAGGCAATTCTAACTTATATACACCCAAAACCGCTTCACCCTTCCAACCCTTAGAAACGAGCGGTAATGGCACAATGATATCTTTGCTTTCTTCCAGGTCGATGTCGAAAAAGTTGAATTCGTTCACTTTGTTTTTCAAAGAAGACACGTTGGAATTGGAGTACACGTCCAGTAGACCAATCATCGGAAGCCGAAGCACCTTTGCTTTGTTCATCATATTGGTGTCAGGCTTTGGAGTCGAGCTTTGCCTCCATGAATGGTAAGCCAATGTTTGATTATTGAGTTTATAATGATAATGATGGCAATTGCATTGCACGTTAATAATGAAATATTCATGAATGTATCTTAACTTGCGTTTGTGAGTCAATCTGAGGCTCTCGTTGCACACGTCAAACCTGCTATAATGTCGATGCGAAAGATCGTTAACGGCGCAAGATGATTCGTACACAACCGAAGAAAGAGTCCATGAAGTTGATGACACACATTAATTTTATGACACACTTTACCTGGCGAGTTACAGATTTATATGGCTGTGATATATTTGCGCGATTAAGCTTCTATATACAATTAGTCAATGTGTTAGGCACAACCAATCAACAAGGCTGTAAAACCTTTGAACAGACTTTGAGCCAATTAAACCTACTAAAAACAAAACAAACCCGTGACCTATTTTACCAACAACGGTCAGGTTCATTGTTCAAATGCAAAGTATTAACAATGCTTGTTGCTTTTGTTTTATTTTTTTTTTCCGGATAATTTCTGTGTTTCAAAGACATCGGAGCGATTTGATGCAGAGACATCCCTGGATGGAATTGAATTTCTGCGACATTGATTCACACGATGAGTCATTATAAATTATTCATCTCATGCGCGCCAACGCCTCAAATCGATCTGTACGCTCCTTAATACACACATATATATATATATATATATATATATATATATATATATATATATATATATATATATATATATATATATTTCAAATCTGACTGATGATTCCATTTCATTTATATTGCATAGAACTACCGCATCAGTCAAATAGATGATTCAATTTGTGTTAAAATTAATGTTCTATTTACAACAGGGGAATGGTGACTCTTGCATCGTTTGGCATTGGAGCTGTGATCATTTTGTTTCTGGGAACATTAATCACAGCCAACGATAATCCTAGGGTAATCATTTCGTGGTGTGAATTGGGGCGCTACAAACAACTTTTTTTCAGATTTTTCCTGGAAGCATCGTGACGTTAAGCCAGAAAATAGACAAACTGTGGTTCGTCCGCGGTTTTCTCTACGTCATGGCGATATTCGCTCTCTTCGCCACAAGTTCAGTTTCTCTCGTAAGTTGGCTAAACTGAGATGCACAATTAATTAATTATCACTTTGAGTATACCGTATTGAATGCCAAAGAGAAGCGCACTTCTGTAAATAAATAATGAGCTAAATACATTTGTCTTTTGTCCAAAGCAAAGTTGACTACAAATGGATCAACCTCTTGTTGTTGAAATCGAAAGCTCGTTAGCCCAAATAACGACTTCCGGAGAATGATAATATTGACAAAAAAATAAATAAAAAAATAAAAATAAATCAATCAATAGATAAATAAAAAAAATAGAAAAATAAATAAATAAATAAATAAATAAATAAATAAATAAATAAATAAATAAATAAATAAATAAATAAATAAATAAATAAATAAATAAATAAATAAATAAATAAATAAATAAATAAATAAATAAATAAATAAATAAATAAATAAATAAATAAATAAAATAAACACGGAATTTCAAGAATTGGAGCATAATGCTCATAGCCAGTGCAGTTAGTCATTTGGTAATAGGCTAAACTATGTAATGAAGTGCTGCTAAACAGTGCTGTCATGATTTTCCATAAAATATCAGATTAACGTAAAGGATTGAGTTAGCCAGCGCACAATTGCATCTCGCAATACAATTTCTATGGAGGTAACTCATGTGTCATTTTACATTGTGTTCAACGATCTATTCATCAGGTCTCCTGTTCATCGTCATCATTGTCTTCGCCCAACATCACTGTTGCAGCTCCCTCTTCTGTGTTATGTCATCATCCGTCGCTCTTCATCCACATCGCCACGGACATCTCGATTGGCGTATCCATCATGGCTCAAATGAACTACATTGCGAAAGCCTGCATTCTGCTAGTGCTGCACATCTTCTACTGCATTACCCCATTCTTCATTCTGGACGAAGAATATTCAAATTACGATATGGCCTTCGGGTACGCCAGGTGAGATGGCATCCTCTGCGCATCTAATATTCACCCACGTGCCACTCTGTTCACAGTCAAGAAAAGCGGCTCTCGATTCGTCACTGCGATGTTGCAATGGTTGCAATGTTGCTCATCGTCACTATTCTCATCAGCCGACAGGTGTGTTTGATTGACGCCGTTTATACCTCATCTGAACGGTTTCAACGCCATCTATGGTCATTTCGAAGTAAATAAGCCTTGAGTGATAAATGCTCTCTGTCAGTCAGAATTAGAGTGTCTTCGGTGCAGACTATGACGCATCTCCATATTTGTTGGTCAATATCAATTGCGATATGACGAATTGAGGGGCTATTATCGATGAACATTTATGGACAACTTATAACTTAAAACTTAAAACTAACTTATGGATAGAAACTTATGAATAGAAATATATACTTGATCTGGGTTTTCGCCTTCTGCTTCAGGCCTAATTATATTGTTATTCAATACAAAAGCCTTAATTCATTCATCATTTATTGCACACAAAATACAATACATGCATACATTGATAATATGATATCATATTTGTGTAGTTAAAAAAATAATAATAAAAATAGAAAAAATAGAAAATAAAATATAAAAAATAAATAAAATAAAAATAAAACACAAAACAAAACAAAACAAGAAATAAAAAAACAAAAAACATAAACTTAATAAAAAAAGTTGAAAAGCGAACCTAATGGATACATATATCTTCAAGGATGTATTCTATTTCATCTCTTGTCAAGAGGGGGGACTGAAAATTACTATCTATGATGTCCCGAATGAGGCTAGCTTTAACTGTTGATTCAGGATCAGAGGGCAGAGGAGAGCATGGTTTATTTAAATTGAGGGATGTGATGCTTCTATTGTCTGACAGGAGGATGCTAGTGACATAATTAATAGTGGCGTTTCTGCTATAACGCATTGTACAATGCATACGATGAAATCTATTTAACAGTTGAACTTCCAGAGGAGCAGAAAATGATCGCATGCGTGTAAACTATTTCCTAATTAGAAGGTCGTACAGGTACAAGGATACTTTGATTGCTCTCGAAGAGTGATCAGCTAGACTACTGCTAATGAGTAGCATTAAGGAGCTTCACTTGTATGTATATCGTCATTAATTGCTCATTTGCCTCGATAATCGCAGTCATTCCTTGAAATTTGCTAGTGAAAACCGAGATAATTAAAATGGCAGACACAGATACAAATACATGTAAACACAAATACGAATGAAGATGAGTAAAGCTCGAGTTGATTTTTTTTTTTTAGATCATTACCACACAATAAGCATGGTTTCTATAACTCTGAGCAGTTGCAGTCCAATTATGGGCTGTCGCTGTATGTGTGGCAAACGTTTTTTTAGTAGGTTTTGAGTAGCATATTTTGAAACATACATAAAAACTCCGTTCGATCGATTTTCTCTAGGGAAATCCGTTCTTGGATACATACTGGCTTCGAGTTGATTATATCGTGTGAAGCATTCTAAGTCCGCGTCAACAGCTCAATTTAATGCCTGTATCTGTGGCCTGGAATAATTTGCACCATTTCTATGGTTACAATGGACATTTGTGCGCATACTGTCTGCGGTGCAATTTGATTCTATTCATGCATGCATATACGTGTGCTCGAATGCTGCTCCATAGAGCAACCAGTACAAGCAGGCTTGTTCTCTACGTTACGACTGTGTACTGTGTAGGCTATGATTTTTAAGATTTGCTCTCCACAGCTGGATCGACTGGCGAGGAAGCTGTTCTATTACCAGCACGAGTTGGGAGAAATGCGCCAACAGATAAAAAAACTGAGGAGCAAAAACGAAGCTTTGATCTACAACATTTTGCCAGCACACGTGGCCTCTGACTTCATCGGGTCCAACAAAAGAGACAACGTAAGTCCATATGAGCCGACTAGTCATTTGATTCAAAGTGCTTTATAATTCCTTTAATCTATTGTGCGTTCACATTACCTGAACTAACTGACTAATTTCCTTTTTCCAGGATTTATTCAGTCATGGCCATGACGACATTGGTGTCATGTTTGCTTCGTGTCCAAATTTTAACGATTTCTACAATGAGGACGCTGTCAACAACAATGGCCTCGAATGCATTCGATTCATGAACGAAATTCTCTCCGATTACGACGACCTGCTCCAAGAGCCTCGCTTCGCTACCATCACGAAAATCAAGTCCATTGGGTCGACTTGCATGGTGGCAAGTGGCATCAATAGTGACTCGACCGAGAAGAAAAAAGTGAATTGTTAAGGGGTGTTGTTTTTAATATTGCCTACGTTGTTGTCACTTTTCAGGAAGCAATGGAACACCAGGAGAGGTGGCAGCATTTATCCGATTTAGTGGAGTATGGTTTAGCTATGAAGGAAGCCTTGAACAAAATCAACAGCCAGTCATTCAATAACTTTATGCTTCGAATAGGTGAGGCTTCATTTGACATGTGAGCTCTCTTACCTTGAACTGTAAAGGGGTGCTTTATATATACATTATTATAAAAGATTGTAGCCAAATAAATGATCGATATGGTAGTTATTCTGTTTGAATAAAGTCAAATAACACTTCGTGATATTAACACGTCCAAGCATTCTTTTGTTTGAATATGTCGATTTCAATTTTAATTTAATTCTCTTTTGGTTTCCAGGTATAAACCAGGGGTCTGTGATTGCTGGAGTGATAGGGGCACGGAAGCCACATTATGATATTTGGGGAAACTCTGTCAATGTCGCCAGTCGCATGGAATCGACTGGAAAAGTGGGGAAAATACAGGTAAATTGCACTGAATATAATAAGAAGATACACGCATGCGAATATTCTGGAGGTGTGTTGTTTATAACTAACAATACCAACAGAACATTATTCTATACCATTGCTAATAATCTGATTAATTAATTAATTAATTAATTAATAATCTTAATCAGGTCGTCGAAGACACGAAAGACATTTTGGAAAAATTTGGCTACCAATTTGAACCACGTGGATTGGTATCTGTAAAGGGCAAAGGTCAACTGATGACCTACTTTCTGGAAGGAAGTAGCATCGTTAATCTCGAAGATTTACCGAACCAAGTGCAACCATTCTGAAATGAACAATATTCTGTGATGTTAAAAAAAGACATTTGCTCATGTAGTTTTGATCGCATATTTGTTTTCCTTTTCTAATCATATCCAGGTTGTATATATTATCTGATCGCTTTGATGTGCACAAGTAGCATATAATAATTGCACAACAAATTATGTTCATGTCATCACTTTATTGTTGTTTTAATTCATCCTTTATTTCAATTAAGCAATGCAATATCCGCAACCTGATATGCAGATGCAGTGGAGAGTTGATATGATGTTGTCTGTTTCATTTGTGGGTCAGATCTCGACTGACCGTCTTTATGCTGAGCATAACAAGTCGTGGTTCATTTCATTTGCAGTCACATTACCTTTTCGGTAACATGGCCCTACAACGTATACGAGAGTGATAGGGCAAAATCCTCACTCCCTCCCCATCTCCAAAGCAGCAGTTTGGAGCAAAAGAAGTTAATGCATAATTTTGCCTGCATAGGTAAAAATAATGAAATATCATCCTAGATTCATCAAAGTGTTAAAGAAAGAAGAGCTGCCGTAGAATGCTGCAAACATTTATGCAAGACGCTGATCCATTTTTTATTTTATTTTTTTGTGTTGAAGGGTATCCGCTACATTATCTTCCCAAATATCCTCAAAGAGGGTATCACGAGAGGAGTATCTGCCTATGGCGAAAGAAAAGGGCTTTCATCTTACTTTAACGATCCATCACCTGTCTTGGTAGCAGGTATAACAAACAAGCTTATCATGAGAATTGCTCGACAGGTTTCCCTCTCTTTGTGTAATATGCGTCGTAATGGAGGCATTGTAGTAGCTCGCCCACTGGCTTCTAAAATTTCTTTCAGGTTTTAAGGCAGTGATCTTTTGGTTGCAGTTGGCGCATCGCAGCACTGAATAAATTAGCCGGGTTTGGCCCATAATTGTGGTGATGGAATTTGTTATAAATGAAGTTTTGGTTCGAATGTTATGTTTTTGGCTATATGAGTAGGAGTTAGAATCGCTTATTCATATTGGTTCCATGCCCACGACAGAAGTGTTCAAGGAATCTTGAAAGAAGGCTCATTGTAAGTGAGGAGCAGGTGCTTTCAGCTGCAGCATCTCACATTGCATGTCATCCTGACGACACAAAAACAGCATGCTTGTTTCGTGCCGTGAATCAAAACTGTGGACTCATCCGGTGAACTGCGAATTCAGCAGATTCGCTATATTGACCTTGCATTCATCGAATATGATGAGGAAATCAAAATACGACTCATAGTGTAAGAAAATTGTATCTCAACTTTGGTTCCCTATGATTGATTCGAATTTTCACGGTTGGTTGATGTGATAAAATAATCAAGACTAAAGCTTACTCAAAATTAAGACATGAGACTAACTGCATGGTAATCGAACTTATCTTCTTCTCGCATCACGCCTGCCTCACGCATGCGCATACATTCGCTGAAGCAGACGCGGAGATGCGGGGTTATTTAAATGAAGGAGTCGTTTATCTATATGTCGGCTCCAGCCCGGTGTCACGCGAAAACTTGCCATCCTGCGAAAAGTGGACGCACATATTATATGCGTACACATTATCACTGTTATAGGCGCATACGAACTATGATAATAGCCTCCAAAACGAGTGACAATACTACAGAGAAGTATATTTATATCGGACAAAACCCCATTAAGCACTAATCGAGAAAATAAGAGCTTATTTCTAATAAAACGCACTGCCCTGTGATTACGTCACTCGAGGCTGAGAAAACAGGTAACATTTTTAAAAATGAGAATGGCGTAACTTTTAAAGTAGATTGAGGGGGGGTAATCCAACCCATTGAGAATGTATGCTATGCAATGAATCACAGAACCAATTCTGTTGAACTATGAGATCCTCAACAGAATCAATTCTGTTGATGAATGGCATAGCTTAGAGAATCAATTCTGTTAGCTTATTTGATACGAAGAGAACCATTTCAAGCACATTGCCCTGACTTCAAAGCATCACAGAATCAATTCTGTTGAACTATAAGATCCACTACAGAATCAAAACTGTGAGCTTATAGGATAGGCTAGAGAATCGATTCTGTGAGCTTATTTGATGTGAACAGAACCATCTCAAGCATTTCACCCTGACTTCAATTCATCACAGAATCAATTCTGTTGAACTATAAGATCCACTACAGAATCAATTCTGTAGGCCTATGGAATAAACTAGAGAATCGATTCTGTGAGCTTATTTCATTCGAACAGAACCATTTGAAATACTTCGTCTGGTCATCATTGCTATACAGAATCGATTCTGTTGAACGATCAGATCCACTACAGAATCAATTCTGTAGGCCTATGGAATACTCTAGAGAATCGATTCTGTGAGCTTATTTCATTCGAACAGAACCATTTGAAATACTCCGTCGAGTCATCATTGCTTTACAGAATCGATTCTGTTGAACTATCAGATCCACTACAGAATCAATTCTGTAGGCCTATGGAATACTCAACAGAATCGATTCTGTGAGCTTATTTCATACGAACAGAACCATTTGAAATACTTCGTCTGGCCATCATTGCTTTACAGAATCAAGTCTGTGGAACTATAAGATCCACTACAGAATCAATTCTGTAGCCCTATGGGATACTCAACAGAATCGATTCTGTGAGCTTATTTCATACGAACAGAACCATCTCAAGCATTTCACCCTGACTTCAATTCATCACAGAATCGATTCTGTTGAACTATAAGATCCACTACAGAATCAATTCTGTAGGCCTATGGAATAAACTAGAGAATCGATTCTGTGAGCTTATTTCATTCGAACAGAACCATTTGAAATACTTCGTCTGGTCATCATTGCTATACAGAATCGATTCTGTTGAACGATCAGATCCACTACAGAATCAATTCTGTAGGCCTATGGAATACTCTAGAGAATCGATTCTGTGAGCTTATTTCATTCGAACAAAACCATTTGAAATACTCCGTCGAGTCATCATTGCTTTACAGAATCGATTCTGTTGAACTATCAGATCCACTACAGAATCAATTCTGTAGGCCTATGGAATACTCAACAGAATCGATTCTGTGAGCTTATTTCATACGAACAGAACCATTTGAAATACTTCGTCTGGTCATCATTGCTTTACAGAATGGATTCTGTTGAACTATAAGATCCACTACAGAATCAATTCTGTAGGCCTATGGAATAAACTAGAGAATCGATTCTGTGAGCTTATTTCATACGAACAGAACCATTTGAAATGCTTTGTCGAGTCATCATTGCTCTACAGAATCGATTCTGTTGAACTATAAGATCCACTACAGAATCAATTCTGTAGGCCTATGGGATACCCTAGAGAATCGATTCTGTGAGCTTATTTGATACGAACAGAACCATTTGAAATACTTCGTCTGGTCATCATTGCTTTACAGAATCGATTCTGTTGAACTATAAGATCCACTACAGAGTCAATTCTGTAGGGCTATGGAATACTCTAGAGAATCGATTCTGTGAGCTTATTTCATACGAACAGAACCATTTGAAATGCTTCGTCGAGTCATCATTGCTCTACAGAATCGATTCTGTTGAACTATAAGATCCACTACAGAATCAATTCTGTAGGCCTATGGAATACTCTAGAGAATCGATTCTGTGAGCTTATTTCATACGAACAGAACCATTTGAAATACTTCGTCTGGTCATCATTGCTTTACAGAATCGATTCTGTTGAACTATAAGATCCACTACAGAATCAATTCTGTGAGCTTATTGGATAGGCTAGAGAATCGATTCTGTGAGCTTATTTTATACGAACAGAATCATTTGAAATACTTCGTCTGGTCATCATTGCTTTACAGAATCGATTCTGTTGAACTATAAGATCCACTACAGAATCAATTCTGTAGGCCTATGGAATACTCTAGAGAATCGATTCTGTGAGCTAATGGCATAGGCTAGAGAATAGATTCTGCGAGCTCATTTGATACAAATAGAACCATTTCAAGGGCGGCAGAGGTCGGGAGATTATGCAACACATGTGTAACCACGACGGGAGGGGGAGTGAGATAGATAAAAGTTCGGGTGAAGGAAAGAAGCTGGTTTAACAAGTGTCACGCTTGAGTGCACTGCTTGTTGTGAGCGGAGCAGAGATCAGATATTAAACAAATAACCATGGAATGTATAATTTTGAAAACATATTGCTCTGGAAATCACTAAATTTGCCGGTTTCTTTGTTCTGTGAGGCCCGCCAAACACGGAGATTTCCGTGTTTGCTGGCCCAACGATTCTCCGCCAAACACGGAGATTTCCGTGTTTTGCACTTTTTGCTATATACGAGTGCTATAACCTCTTGCTCATCATCTCTGAAAATATCAAAGAGTTTGACCGTGTGCATCAATGATTAATGATGATCTTACGGATATATGTTCCTAAACCAATCATTAATCCTTACACTTCTGAAGTTTACATAGCAGTTACCGATTAATTTGTGGCATGCAGCGAAGCGATCACGACTCGAGGTGAAGCAGTGAAGCGAATAGTTTTCACAGCAATTGGGCAATGCGGGTGTTGAATACTGGTGTACTGGTAAATATATACGCGATGTTTTATTGAAAAAAAGATGATATATATATATGTACGATGCATATCCCTCGTCTACAAGTAGGGCCTCAATAGAAAAAAAAGGCAGATACACATTTCATCACAAGCATCGTTTCCGCAACTCATGGATTTCTAGCACATAGATGTATTTATTTATACATATACATGCATGTCTAGCAATGAAGGACTACACAAGTTTATTGAAGTTCTAATTACGCTCTACATAGTACTGAGTGAGTCGCTAAAATGTAACGGAGTATACATCGTTGAAGCGTGTAACTGTACGTGGCATGTGTATACGCATGGCGCGCTATCTTAGTTCCGTGTTCATTATGATACAATCATTACGCAATTAGCACTAATCCTAAAACTTCAGTTAGTTGAGTACAAACGCCGAATTAATATTTTCATATTCCATGTCCTGTACTAGTATTATAAGTATATCCATCTTCCTCTCAATCAAGGCTTGCATAATTTTTTTCGGCCGTGTATATATACACATGAAATGTGTGGACAAAAATAAGCATATATATAATATACACGTATATACATGTACTACCAGCACCGTTTCTACAACTCATAAATTTCTTGCTCATGAATAAAATTTTGAATGCATATCAAGCAATGAAGGAACACGTGTTTATAGAAGTTCCAAATGAGTCGTCACGATGCTTTCTTTGAACATGGGGCTCGCGAGTACTAATGTATTTTACTGGTAGCATACTAGTTGCAGTGCGGTCAGCCTTGTGCTATACATTTTTATACATAATTATATCAGATTTGATAGAGCAACTTCTAATGTTCATTTGGAAATGAGTCAAATAACTCTATGAATGTTTTTCGTAAATGCATATAGCGCGTACAAGGCCAATAATATAACATTTGATTATAATTCATTTGACTTTATATGTAAGATTCATTCGATATAAAAACGCGGAACGCAGCAGATTTGAGATCAAAATAATTATTTCTCATGTGTGTTTCTTGAAAACCAGCCAATTAGTGAGGAAGGGTGACCGGCGCCTCTTTCTATTGTTTGTCGTCAATATAATTGTAAACATAACGGTTTCTCGAATATGAATTTCTTTGAAGTTTTCAAGCTATGCCGCCCACGCTGGCTTGGCGGCCTTCTTCGCCCCCAACAGCGACCAGTGTCTGGCGAGATGCGTGATGACACTGATCAATAAATTATCAAGTTATTCCAACTGACTTTTCCTAATTCGGTACTAGTATACTTTTATGCTACACATCAAAGCAGTGTTTTCAAGGTATCTCTCCAGTGGGTGTGATATTCACCAAAGTATGTGTTGTTCAGAGCTGTATTTCACTACATTCAATTGTATGTATGATGTTGAATGTTATATCGCTGGATTCACAAGAGAATGACCTATCCAAATATGTATAATATTTAGGTATGCGTGCGTTCATTTAGAAGAGACATAGCGGTGAAGTCGAGGCTTTTTGAGTAAAATGCGTGGCGGTATAGGGGTATCGTCCGGAAAATGCTGTGGCGGTGAATGTGTTAAATTATCCATGCATTTGTTTTATCTCCAATTGCCTATTTTTGAAGTGTTTATTGTTGAAGTGTGCTACGCCGAGCAGTTGATCCTGTAGTGACTCGATCAAATACCGCTTCACTGACTTTCACTGGGCAACGCAATGCTCATCACGGTCGCTTAACGAACAACTCATTGGTTTATCCATGCACTGTGATTGAGCAGATACGTTCTGAGATCTCACAGGGGATCCCCCATCTGGATTCACGAGTGTATATATTCGAGTGCATGCTCTTCTGAAAGACAGTGGATTCAGAAGAGCTCAATTGACTTGCGTCTATCATTGAGCTCCTACAATCCATTGCCATTGGGTGTGTTAACCCTAAAGTTGTTAAACACGTGTTCATAAAACAACATGCACTGTATACTCTGAATAAGGATCGACCTTGTTAATCCGAGCTAAACTACGTTCATGAAATAGAGCCCTGCTCTTCAATGTAACTTAATTAAAGCAGGAATAATAAAAACACTGAGTAATAATAACACTGAGTATCTCTGTACAAAATAAAATGGTGACCTTTGCACATACAATTCCGACTTGAATATATTAGACCTAAAGATTCAATTCTGTAGACGATTCTATTCGTCCATAGAATTTATTCTTGTGAAAGATAGAGTATGCATCGATTTAGGTATATTTCGCGACAGTCGGTTACCGTGGTGACAATTAAGCGGTCATCATTTTTTTCATGGAATGTGTTTTTTGCAATTGGACAAGAAGGATAGTTTTCCGCTGGTTGAATATTTGTGGTCGCGCGTAGTCGCTCTAATCAATATCACCTAGCAGGCTAGCTCTGCTCAATTAAAGCATGTCGCGACACAGGCTTGATCATTAATTATAATCGCGTTATGCTAGTATGCACAAGTTGTCTGTCTCAAACTTTCCAGAGATTGACTATTCCAGTTTACAACAGCATTTGAAAGATAAAATCTAGTATTTTAGCAAATATAATAAGGGACTATCTCCTTAAATAATCAATACGAGTAGCGTCTTCTATACACACCTATACAAATTGTAAATTAAGGGAATGCAGAGAGAAGCACAACAATTCTTTCTGTTCTTTTTTTTTTCTTTTCCCCTAAATGAAATGCATGGATCCCGCCCGTGTATGTATTTCGATGAATAAACATTATATATAAATCTCTAACACATGATAATATGCATTCTAGAGTATTCCATAAGCTCACAGTTTTGATTCTGTAGTGGATCTTATAGTTCAACAGAATCGATTCTGTAATGCATTGAAGTCAGGGTGAAATGCTTGAGATGGTTCTGTTCGTATGAAATAAGCTCACAGAATCGATTCTCTAGAGTATTCCATAGGCTTACAGAATTGATTCTGTAGTGGATCTTATAGTTCAACAGAATCGATTCTGTAGAGCAATGATGACTCGACGAAGCATTTCAAATGGTTCTGTTCGTATGAAATAAGCTCACAGAATCGATTCTCTAGAGTATTCCATAGCCCTACAGAATTGATTCTGTAGTGGATCTTATAGTTCAACAGACTTGATTCTGTAAAGCATTGATGACCAGACGAAGTATTTCAAATGGTTCTGTTCGTATGAAATAAGCTCACAGAATCGATTCTGTTGAGTATTCCATAGGCCTACAGAATTGATTCTGTAGTGGATCTGATAGTTCAACAGAATCGATTCTGTAAAGCAATGATGACTCGACGGAGTATTTCAAATGGTTCTGTTCGAATGAAATAAGCTCACAGAATCGATTCTCTAGAGTATTCCATTGGCCTACAGAATCAATTCTGTAGTGGATTTAAAAGTTCAACAGACTTGATTCTGTAAAGCAATGATGACCAGACGAAGTATTTCAAATGGTTCTGTTCGTATGAAATAAGCTCACAGAATCGATTCTCTAAGAGTATTCTATAGGCCTACAGAATTGATTCTGTAGTGGATCTTATAGTTCAACAGAATCGATTCTGTAAAGCAATGATGACTAGACGAAGTATTTCAAATGGTTCTGTTCGTATGAATAAGCTCAC
>KB308460.1:8727-21331 GCA_000328365.1 Capitella teleta
CGCCAACTGTTTTTTATAGTTAATTCCCTGCATAGGGCTATTTTTTTTCTCTTATCTGGTTTCCCCCCCCCCCCCCTAGTGTGTGTATTGCAAGAGCAATACTTACCTCATTCAGTGATCTCTCAGACATCTGCTGATTTATTTCATTTTATTATTTGAATTTATTTCCCTGGACCTGGCTATGCTGGTCACTCACCGGTCATTTTGTGTTATATGTAGTTTCCTTTTTTTTCCTAGTGTATATAAGTGCAATACTTACTTAATTCAATGATCTCCCAAACCTCTAATGATTTTGTTTTTCTTGACCTTGCAATGCTGCTCACTTTGTCTCTTGGCCATTTTATTTTAATACTAAAAAAAAAAAAAAAATAATAATAATTTTCTACATTTGTCCTTTATGTCTCCATTGTCTGCCTACCTGATATGGCTGAGGCGCACGTCTCTCTTGCATTTTTATCATTCCAATATATCAAAGAATACATTAATACTCAATGTTTTACAATATTAGTTGCATAAATTCATCGTTAATCATTTTTGGTGGGATTTGTGTCGCGTTATCCCTTTGTCCCGCTTAGCTTCCGAAGTGCCACCACAAGCCTGCGGAAGGTCCTGAATTATAATGATAGAAGATGATCAATACTCCTCTCCATAATTTCATGTGAAACAGCGTTGTTTGTGCCATTCAGTGATAATTGATGAATGCGCTGAGGCGGGAAGTTATCTAATGATCGAGATCACGTGCTTCGTCGTGATCTCTTACTATAAATCGCAATCCGTCATGGAGATTATAAATCAGAACGAAAAGCAGCGTGCAGATGACTTCTCTCACCTCCACCCCTCCCCTTCACATCTGGACCTATCGATCTGTGTTTTTGTTTAAGAGCAGGTGTGGCCACTAATTATGACACAGATCGGAGTAGAGGCATTCTGACTAACTACCAAATCTCAACTTTGAGCATCTCAAATGGTTTTAACTTGATTTGACGATTTTATCTTTCATTTTGCAGGATAATTGGGATGATGACGAAGAAAACAAAGAAAACGAGACGAAAACCAGTGAGAATTTGATATCATTTAAATTATAATTTAAACTAATTTATTTTTTTATTTGTCTGTTGCAGCTGCAGTGCAGGTGAAAAAGAAGAAGTCTCTCAAAGACAGAATTGCGGAGAAGGAGGAGAAGAAGCGACAGGAAGCAGAGCAAAAAAAACTGGAGGCAAGTTGAGATAATTTATGCGCTGAAAAGCTGACGAGTTTATTACACAGGCGCAGAAGCGAGAGTTAACTCAGGAAGAAATTGCGGCCGAAAAATTGCGTCAACAAAAACTGCAGGAAGACGCAGATTTTGAACTCGCAAAAGGGCTCGTTGGTGAGTGGGATTATTTGGCTCTGCGCCAGGTTTTATTGGGGTTATTTTCACTAGGGACAAACGAGGAATTAAGAGGTGACTCAATCGACACGATGACGCCGTCATCAAAGGAGGATTTCAACCAATTCCAGGAATTGATCACCAAGAAGATTAGTCAGTTTAATGTCAGTTATACTAATCCAGAAATTCCACCTTTAATTATTTTTATCCTCGTGTTGCAGAGTTCTGCCCATTATGTTAACTTCCTGGAGAATACCTTCCGGGATCTCTGCCTTTCGTGTGAAAGCGAAGACATTAAACGATTGGCTAGCAACCTCAACGCGCTGGCAAACGAGAAAACCAAGCTGCAAAAGGTGAAATTGAGCATTTTTTTGTTGTTAAATTCAACGATTTATAATTTCTCTCCAAAGGGCCCAAAAACAAAAAAGAAGGGAGCGAAATCAAAAGCTAACCTCAAAGCAGGGAAAACATCCGGTGATTTCGGTGACTATCAAGTTGAAGCAATGGACGATTTTGACGACTTCATTTAACCCCCCACCCCTCTATCGTATTCAACATCATTATTCTGCTTTTTTTATAGTTTTTTTTTTTTTTAGGAAATTGCATGATTTTTTTTCCCCTCATTGCTTCCCTGCCTTATTTCTTCCAATTCTTCCCTCATTGTAGCTGCATTCAAAACTTTTAACTTCTTTTCTGTTATTGTATATCTCTTTTTTTTTTTGGCTCGGGAAATTAATAAAAGACATTCGTTTCATCTCCTTTCTTGTTTTTATGCACCTAACGCCCTCTGCTAAACAGATGTTCTCTCTTCTCATCAATGAGGATGTGCAATCCAATGTCATCAGTTAATGCAATTGTGGTTTGATTTTATTCCTTGGTTTTGTAAACGGTTAATTAAGAGGGATTCATCACATATCCTACACAATGCCACAGACAAGAGACAAGCTGTGTTGTTATTTGTACTAATGTAAAAAATGGTGAGCATTTAAAAATAGAAATTTCATCAACTTGATTGTTCACGAGACGAACTATCTTGCGGCCTACATGCTAACACAGTTCATGAATACAAGACTCAACACTTGGAATTGTAACCAGTCTTCAACAGCCAATTCCTGTAACAACTGCCTCGCTTTGTCAAAGGTCAAAGGCCTCGCTATGTCAAAGGTCAAAGGCCTCGCTATGTCAAAGGCCTCGATGGAGTCTACGAACATTCTTTACAATGTACATCTCTGGCGAAAGCCAAGTTACAAAGTTTGCAAACTGAGATATGACAAGAAAAATCTGATGATTCATTTTATTATGATACAAAGAGGAACATAAAAAGACATGGTTGCCATGGAATATTGTACACAAAATGACTAATATTGGGGGATGAGAAGTGAGGCTGTTTTAAATGCACATTTTGGAATTAGGATTCACAGAGAAATCAGGCAAACATATTGCTTGAAAATTGAAACAATAAACGGCACGACACAGCAGTCAACGTTCTTGTACATTCAACACACTAATTAACATATAAAATTTATTTACTTATAAATAAAATGTTGAGTAGTAAAAATCTCACATTTAAAGGTAATTTAGCTCAAATGATGAGGCACAAAGACAAACAACGTGGTCAAAGTAAATGGAAAATCTTTTTTTTGTTTTCATAAGATTTGACGGTAAATGATCTTGCACACACAGCTGAACGGAATCTTCAAGTGGGCAAAATTCGCAATTGTTATTTACGATTCATGTATCGAAGTGCACTTTTTAACAACCAGCCAGTTTTCTAATAATAATACGCTAACCGTTGCCATGGTGATAGACCTGTTGCCATGGAAATGGTGAAGGGGTTAAATGTTAGTAATAATTATTGCTACATTTTAACAATAACAGAAATAAAATAAATTATACAACCTTCCAAAGAAAACGTCCTTAAAAGAAAAAAAAGAATGCCACTATTTATTTTTTTTTTTTCAACTTTTAAATAATAACAGAATATTGCACGAGGAAAAGTTCAAAGAAATAATTCTGTGATTCTGGCCGACGAGAGAAAGAGATTCATGAATGTTGAGAATTTTCTTCTTTAAATACAAATCATGGAAAAACAAGAAATTCAGCAAAGATTGTCTGAAATAATAACGCTGCAAAATCCTGTGTCAAATCCAAACAGAATTATCTGGGTCAATAAGAAAAAGGAAAAAAAATTCAACTGAAGATAACAAAAATAGGTCATGGATATCAATCAAAATTAGGTCATTGACCCATTTTTCGGTTTTTCCACAAAATTCACAGTACTCGTATGTCAACAGTATATGTTTTCACTGAATAATGACCATATAAGAGAATGATTATTACAATGATATGTTAGTAAATAATATACAGAGCAGATGAAAAAATTATATAAACATTAATTCCTGGCATTTTTTGAGTTTTGACTAGGTTGTTAGAAAGGAATGGAAAAAAAAAAACAAAAAAAACCTAAGCATCCTGTGCACTGGCAAAAAATAATCGTAAAAATTACCGGTCATTCAAAAGGTTTACGTAGATGAACCTGCGATTGTAGCTGAACTGTTAGGAATTGCACATTTAGCAGCTAACTAAGTCATGAAGTAACCAGCTGTCGGAATAAAAAAAAAAGAAGAGAAAAGTATCGTCATTTACATAAAAGGGAAATGAACTCAAAAACAGGAAGATTTGAGAATGGACTTGAATATACATCACATTATCTCTTGGCCTATCCTGTTTGATATTATAACTTGGACCCAGATCTGATTAACTAGGTCATTGACCCATTTAACTGCAGTTAAATGGGTCATTGACTTATTTTCTTCAGAGCAGGATCAAATTAACATTGTAATCACATAATTTGGTCCCTTTCTAGTTCAGAGAGTGACTTTGTCGCAGCGCAGGATCTCGTTGAAGATCACGAATGCGTCATCGGCTCAAGCACCGCCGCCAGTTTGTCATTCAATTCGTGAATTTCTCCGAGTTTGGCCGAAAGCTGTTCTTGGAGCGAACGCAGCTGCTGGCGATCTCTGACTTGCGAGATCTGTGATTGGTCGCTCTGCTTACGTGCATCAGCCAATGAGAGCGCCAAGGAGTCCTTGTCTCTCTCCAGCGCCTGTCAAAACACAAAACTCAATAACTAGGTCAATTAAGATTCATTTCAGCTGATCAAAATATCTTCCTCAGTAAACAGATCATTTGTGAAAAACTAGGTCACTAAACGAGGTCACTAATTAGAAATAACCTCACCTTGATTTTCTCCTCAAGTCTCCGATTAGTGGAATCCACGACGGAGATTTCAGACAAACGCTTCGTCAGCTCATCGACTTCCTAAGCAAACAAAAACAATGAAACGGCCAATGAAAGGCAAGCAGCGCACCTCCTGCTTCTGCCTGTGCAGTCGGTCGCTGTCATTGGCTTTCTCTCGCATGTCGTTCAGCTGACGCTGCAGCAGTTCGGAGCCCCCTGCGCTGCTGGCCTCCACCTCCAGCGCTCGCTTCTTAAGCCGGGCGCTGTCCTCTTTGTACGCGGCCAACTGACGCTTCCACTCCTCTACGTTCGACGTGCTCTCTTGCAGAGCGGTCGTCAGACGAACGTTGTTGTTCTTCAACGTCTGCAACTCAACTTCCCATTTCTTGGCATTGGCAGAACTGGGTCAAAGGTTAAAGGTCAAAGGTTGAAGTTAAGTTTGCGCTCAGTTCAAAGGATTCTGTCTCTGCTGACACGATTACTTCTACACGACAATATTTTGTGGATTCTCAAAAAAAAGTGTTAATCCAGAGCGTTACGCTTTGAGGCTATGTCTGGTCCTACATCGCAAATTTGAAATTACTTGTCAAGCGATAAGGAACGATGTGGCGCCCTCAATAAATTGAAATCTCTTGACTGAAACGAGTCAGAAATCCAAGAAAGAGCACATGGCATGTTCTGATTGGTTAAACAGCTGATGCCTGAAAAACATGACGTTTATCAAACATGATTGGCGTCTTCTCAGACTGACCTCCGGTGATGCATCAAGATAAAATACACTCTGAGCTCACTGTTGCACAATGGTGCATTTAAAGCGAAGTTTGTTCTTAAGGGACATACCTTTGAGCTAAGGCAATTTTCAGACGATCGTTTTCATATTTGAGCTGTTCAACAAGAGACGTTCCAGCGGGTAAACTTGAGTTGACTTGATTGCTGCTTCTCCTTTCTTCTGCGTTCTGCGTAGAATCAGAAAATAAAAGCGGAATTCGCAGATTCCGTGTCGGCTGCTAACCGTGTTGGAGGCCTTAGGACTCGCCTGCGGACTGTGGGGGGGGAGGATCTCTTGCGCTGCAGGTTCCGTGTTGCCGTTGGTGACGGTGGCTGAGCGAGGGGGGAGGGGCGGGGTTAACGGGTGCTTCTCCGTTGTGGTACTGACGGGTCAGCTCCTTGACCTCCTTGAACTTCTCCATGAACTGCACACACATATCAACCAAAAATCAACCAGGTTAAACAAAAAAATAACAAAATCAACCAAAAATGGAAAAAATATCAACCAATCACAAACCTTGGAGAGATCCGCCTCCGAGGAGAACCCTAGGCCATAGACCGTGCCCGCCCTCGCATCTGACCACTGCCCAAATTTGCCAGAAGTCTTAGTGAAGGTCATATTGGGCGTAATCGTGCTGTTGATGACAGCCTGCAAGGACATTTCTGTGCAAAACGCCTTCTCAGAAGAGTGCCGTACCTTGGAGCCGTCAACCGAGATGATGCGGTACGTCTTGCGTGTGCTGTCGTAGTAGAAAGAGACGCTGATGGCCTGGCTACTGGCGGGGAGCCATTTCTTCTTGGTGCTGGGGTCGATTTGGAAGACGTGCGCTTTGGTCGTGTAGATCGGCTGCTCTCTGAAACGACAACGCTCAAAAGTCAAAACAACCAGCTACGAGAGACCCACGGTGAGTGAGTGGCGCTCATGGCTCCCGCTGGTCAACTGGAATTAACACTCTCCTCGTTAACCACTAATTAGCCGAGCAGAGTAACTCCTCCGTGGTCTTAATTACAAGCATCACTGAGAACAGAAATCCGATGTGGAGCGTATTTAACACAAAACGATACGGAAGAAAATAACCTAAGAGATAAATCACAAGACGAGAAACAGGATTTGAATTTTGAACGGAGGTCAAAAGTCACCATTAATCAATGAGCAGAATAGCACTGTGCTGCATAAGATTACATCATCAGCAGAGGAAGCGATATTCCCTCTGAGGGATCACAGACCAAAGGATTGACTTCTCCCCAGGGAATCGCAAGGGGAATGCATAAGTGGAAGGAGATATCACACAGGCAATAACGTGGCCATTAAACGCATGACATCAATGCTGATTGTAGCCGATGCACAGACGCTGTATTGGTAAAACATAAAGATCGAATCTGCAGCATGAGAACCGAACGCAGCACCAGCAATGTTGCTTCTGGTTTCATCTGAGCACACACAGTGAGAGATATTGCGTTCAGTGGCGAACATAGAATGAAGAGTCAGCAGCAATTCCACTGATGCGCTGGCCTAGTGCGCCCTTCCCACCAAGAGGATGAAGTGACGAGGGAATTCAGGGAAAGAAAGGGAGAAATAAAACAGACCTCAGCAGCTCTGATGCATTCTGGGAGCTCATTCCATCCCATAAAAAAAAATAAAAAAATAAAAAATCTGCTCTATAGCTGCAAAGGACTGTGATGTGATGAGCAAATGGGACACGATTTGCTCAAAGAACTCATTAACCCCAAGAGACAAGAGAGCGATGGAGAAACACGTAAGAAATCAAGAATCACAGAAAAAAAAAACCAGAAACAGCTCCGAAAGAAATAAACACCAGAAACAATGTGAGAGAGTCATCAGAATGCTCAATTGCAGATTCATGTGGAATTGGAAGGAAAAAAGAAATCAATTAATTATAATAACAAAGCAAAATGATTATATCGGAGCGGGTGATTTCTCAGCAGAAGGACAAAGTTTACCTTTTGCTGCATCCATTCGTGATCCGATGCTGAATCCAAGCGGAAAGCAAAACCTCAGAAACATCCTGCGCAGAGAAAGTCATAGCGCTGAATGCAGCCACAGCACAGCACAGCACAGCACAGCACAGCACAGCAGAGAGAAAGCGGAGCAGATGATCAATTAGCACAAGGAGACACACGACTTGTGATCAAAGAGAGTTGTGCTTCCAACAATTGAAAGAAATGCTCAAAAGCACATTAAGAGCATCATTCATTAGACGCGGTAGTGGGATCATTCATCTGAGCAGCAGAGCAAGGGAAGGAGATGCATTTCATGGCAAAGGAAGAGAGGAAGAGAGGAGGAGGAGGAGGAGGAGGAGTTAGGAGACGCACCCCAAGGGACCCCAGCAAAGGATAATCACGTCTCGACCTTCTTCTGATAGATTGCTTTGCGGCTGGAGATCAACGCTGAATCAATCGAAGGAAACATGAGATGGAAAATGGAGAGGGAGATTCAGAGGCCGAATGAGGAAGAGGAGAAGATGTCCCTCATGATTGGCTCAAAGCAAAAGAGCGCAATTCCAACTCTTCATCTCAATGAATCAAAAATCCACCGCAAACAAAGATTGCATAACGCCCCCAGAGGCAGCAGACAGACGTTGCATCATTGATTGGCTGATCAGAGGCAACTGAGTGCTGAGCGGCATGCACAGGCAACAAGCGCAGCGATGGTCGGCATGGAGATAATAAGAAGCGGCAGAGCGCATTGAGGCGTGGGCCAATAGGTGGTGCCCCCTTCTGCCAAAAGGAAGAAGCGATTTTCATGAGCACAGAAGCGGAGACAAGAACAACACGTGAGATGGAAATCACGAGACACAAATTCTCCACGACTCACCGAGCCACAAATCAAATGAGAAGAAAGCTCACGACAGCCACTTCAAGGGGACCACACAACACAAGGGAAAGCGAATGGGAAGCACAAATGGGAAGCGCAAATGCTCCCTCTCTCGAGGATAAATAAAACATTAAGGCAATACGTCATTATACACGAAGTTAAGTAAAATACACCAGAGCGTCTACAAGTCACACAGCCATGCATACATCACATGATCACAAGAACACACAAGAAGAAGCATTTCATGGCGAAGGAGAAAATCACACATGACACTTTGTACTGAATAACAGCGGCAAATATTCACAAAATAATGAATTATAAGAAAATACCTCTTCAGATGCCAACAGAAGAAAAAGAGAAGAGAAATGCACCTGAATGAGCGGCCATTGCTGTCGGATGAACCATATTATGAGGCCTAATGGCTAATGATTCAAATAATTGATTAGAAATCATAACGCAACAAAAAGATCAAGAGAGGCACAAAGTACGTTATGAATGCACAAATCATAACGCCCTGCTGCATATCGCAGAGCAACCTCTCATGAAACGATTCAATGGTGTTTGCGATATGCAAACGGAATAAAGTTAGCCACGTCGTCGAATTACAAGCACATTCCACCGCACAGTGCGAATCGGAGCCAAAACTAAATATCACACGAATAAGAAATGTGCGGACGGAATTGTAAGAAACGGAATGTCAGTTCTCCTTATCTCAACCAGATACCCACGCCAGGGATGAACAAAGCTGGGTCGTAGTATCGCCATGGATACCGGATCACTAAACGCAACTAATGCAGATTTTCATGCGGAATAACGGGAGACGATTCCCCGTATTGACATCATGTGCTGCCCCAATCATGACTTGAGCACTGAAAAAGCGTTCAGCTAAAGTAAGCAACGAGAGATTGTTGGCAAACGACCAGGAAACAGGAGATTCCCTCAAGGAAGTCACTAAGTAAAAGAACATTTGTGGAAATATTACCCTTTGAAATATTGGCTGCCAGAGAAGAAAGTTCAAACGCTGGTTTTGATGTTAGTGCTGTGATCAGCATTTCTACTTTGCTTTTTTTTTTAAATGACTGACTCAATTTATTGAATTTAATTCATTGTGATGCCTCGTCTTACTCTGATGAATAACGTACAATGTTTTAAAGTGAATCACTTTGGTTGTTTCGGGTTTTTACAATTCACATCCACAGTTTGTAACCGTGGATAGAGGTTCAGCCCTTCAGGTGTATGGTTATACAACCTGGTTAGTGGTTACTCAATGCCTCGCGGGCCGTGAACACAGAGACGGATTGGCGGTGGTATTTTGCTCGTCTTTATTCTTGCTCTTTGCACACACAACTGGGCCAAATCCAGAAGGGACTTGCGATTATATTAGTGCAACATGGAATCTAAGGAATGCCCACCCAAGCAGTGTCCGAGCTGCCGGTGCCTGGCTCACAGCAGTGACTAACGACTAAGTCATACATTCCATCACAGCCCACGTAAACACGAGTCAATGTGAGTCAATCATAAGTGCAATTATGCAATGAGTTCGCGCGCGTCGTCATGTGCTTAAACTGAGCTGACTTGCAAGAGTAAGAGCCCACCATGCAACGATGCACGGCTGCAAAAATTAGATCGGCAAAACACAAAATAACAATTTTACTGGGAAAATATCAGTTCTACTGTAATGTGGATGACGAGCTAAGTTATGAGGCCTCAGTTGACGCAAAGATCTCGCAGCAAATATGATCTTTAGATGAGCCAATCCTATCGACATTTAATATGCATCATAATAACAATCATGTCAAGCACTGTGGCAGAGTGATTCATCTCTTTCCTCATCATGAATCACTACGGTTCATACAGCGAGACCCATAGCGAGCCTTATGGGTCTCGCTGTATGGTAAAGGCATTAAACTCCAGTTCGCGAACCACGATTTCTAGAATTCCACGCTTGTAATTATATTTATGAAGGCACCAGGGTCTGCAGAGCCATACCAGGTAGACGCTGGTACTAAATTTTGTTCGAAACCAGTACCATAAACCTACTTAAACTGGATCCGCAAGGAAAAAAAGTGACATTACAGGTTTCTCTCCGCTTTCCGGTTGTTGTGTCACATGACCTGCTCTCCACGTGTTATAAATAAACCAAAGCACTGCGCCTGCGTAGTGCGAAGTAAACATACACGCATGCGCATACAATTTTCCCGCGCTAAGCAGTTCAACATGCGGCCTATCTTTCCTTGCAGTTGCGCACGTGATTTATACCGAGTCATCACAAAGGAATATGTACTAATTATTAATACGCAATATTTTGTGCATCACCAATCAGTATATGAACAATTTTATTTATTTTCATTCGAAAGTCTTGAGAGGAGTTTGAGCTGGAAAGTGAAGCATGTGCGCTTGTTTACAGCGCAGTGCACAAGCGCTGAGTGACGTCACTCGCAAAATGCCATTTGTTTACTTCTTCACGAAGTGATTTTATTTTGCGAGTTTTAATTAATGTAAGTTAGACATGATGGTACTGGCTCATATTGTTTTTTTTGGGGAGCACTTGTCATATCAACCCGGACCCCAAATCATGCAATTGGGGGGAGAGTCCCGCCATCGCTCTAAAAAGGGCGCTATGAATTTTTAGGGGTATAGAGACAAAAATGGGGTATGTTTTTTTGGGGAAAGTTAGCGATTTGTGTATGTCTCCACCTCTTGTCTAGTAGCCTTGCACATCTCCGTCGTTGTATGCTTTTGCTGGGAAGAGAGGAAACATGCAATTATTATGAGTGAAGATAAACTGACTTGTGACGGGATTCGATCTCGGACTGTACACCTCAAAGCACCACCGGTCTACCCGATTGCGCCAGCGCGGAATTCGATAAAGGTATTGAGTTATGTGTGCATTATAAGCACGGTGAATGCTAGGTCATTATAATATTATAATGTGACCTCGTGACCTGATAAGATGTGTGGTATTGGAGAAGCACGTGGCTTTGTTGTGTCACGTGACAACCGTTTAACTTCGCTAATGTTGAATGTATTCTTCCGCGTTTGTGGGTCCGGGTTATTATGACAAGTGAACCTTTTCTTGGAGCATAAATATACCATCTAACGTCTGGAGGGCTTAAACACAAGGATTTGTGATTTTGTCGGATAATATGTCTATATTTATCATGCAATCGGCTGAGTGTGGAGCCTCACTGCCAGTAGACGCAAAAAGAAGCGGTTTACCGCCGGGCGAGGTATACAGACCTCGCCCGAGAATCTGTGCTAAGGAGGGCCAATGTAAAATGTTGAATGTAATGTTGAGGGTGGGTTACTCACTCAGTTACTGGGTATCAGTAACTAGTGCCTTGTTACCAAGAGAACTGAGCGAATGGCGCAGAAATGTCAATCGCTGATCCACAGAGAGAAGCACACAGATTACAGCACTCACCCCATTGCGGAAGTCATCGTGAAAATATTCGCTCAGGCGACGAAAACTCCCAAGAAATGAAAAAAAAAGAGGCGATTTTTGTTGTTGTCCACCGGAAGTAGCGACGTGCATTGTGGGACACACGACCAAATCTCGCTTTTTCTCGTTTAAATCTCGTTTATGAGTCTCTCGATATCTCGTTCACTTCTCGCGAGATGAACCTTTGTTGATGGAAGATTGAAAATTTCTGAGCGAATTTTCTATTTTTAAACGGTTTGATTGACGTCTCCGCAGCGTCACGACGACTTTTCGCTTGTCTGGTTACACCGAAGCGTCACCATTTTCCCTCTTCCGACTTCGTCTTTCATGGCAGCGACGTCTGCTCTGCAACATCCAGGCGGAGGCGGTGGAACCCGTGAGTGCTTCCCTTTGCTCTCTTGACTCTTCCCCTCAGATCCCCCCCCCCCTCCTCCCTCCTTCCCCAGCGACGCATCCCTCAATCCTCAATCTCTAATTTCTATATTGAATATTCAACATTTGAAGTTCGTCGCTTCCCTATACGATAATATTGGTTTTTGACTGGTTATCTATTTCAAACAGACTTCGGGTCACTTCCAGATGAAGAATAGAATCAATAGTCTAATAGATTCTATGTCATGGCCAGCTGCTAAGCACTTGTGACTTGAAAGTTGAAGCAACGATGTAGGGTACACATAGTCACAGTGTGTAGGACCACTGCCCCTGGGCCATGGGGAGCTAGTTCCTGGCATATGATGACGTATTTACAGTCTTTGATTCATGGTCATCATCCATCTATCTCTGTATCTATCTCTATGTAGTATCATATGAAGTATGTCAGTCTTGTTGGCATCCCGGCTCCAATTCCCTCCCCCTCCCCCTCGACCCTCCCCGTCTACACTACTAACCAACTGAACATTGTATTCTCATGCATACAGTCATACAGTCAGACCTCTTTATTATGTCGTAT
>KB308460.1:26515-38913 GCA_000328365.1 Capitella teleta
CTTCATTGCAATGTTTGCCTCTGTAATCGAACAGGTATTTCCGCGGTGCCCAAAGCAGTCAAAATGCCCTCAGATGCATCCGCGACAGCATATTCCGCGGCGAAGAAAAACAAATATCATTCTGTAAATAACGATGACAATATTCCGCGTATGATATTTTGTTCGCATTCTTGACCATCGTCACGTCCATGCAACCGGTCATTACGGTCGCCAATGACCAGTGGTCAGCATGAAACGTGACAGCGGACCCATTGCGCTCACCTGTCCACTCTAATCTAGTGAACACGTCGATATCTCGATTCACAGCGCGTCTCAATCACCCTTGATCGACTGTTGCTATGGTAACGCCTTCCTAGCAATGTGTGACGTCATGTCCGTCAGCCGGCGTTGAATTAGCTCATGGCGGGGTGTTCGCGTGACGACGGCATAATCGAGCCAGATTCCTCACCTGGTGTCATTAAGTCGAGGCGACACAAGCAAACAAGAGCGTCTTTCCTCTCTAATGGCGGCGTGTGCTTGGTGCATCTGAGCTGATGTGTATGACTGTATGCGCGGCTGATGAGACGCTGCGTTGCTTGTCGTCGCTTGGTATTCACGGCGTGCGTGCCGTCTGAATGCCCGACGGAGCCGTGCCGCCGAGAGCCAATCTAACTGATTCTGTGATGTGTGCGACTAATGAAGCCTTGCTATACGCCGCTGACATCGTGTCCGCCGCTCCACGCGCTGCCTAGTCTAGCTCAGCGCCGCCATAAGCCGGCGTCTTGCTTTTGCGCGCCAAATTGTATGGAAGGCCGAAAGTGACAGTGATCAATCCAGCGACCGCGTGGCTTCTGCTGTTCGCGAGGACGACCGAGACTTTGAATCGGAATCTTTCTTGGGATTAAACTCCTTCTTCTTCGTTTAGCTCTGGTTGTGTATTCAACTCGAGCTGTTTCTCCACATCGGGAATTTGACGCACATCGCTGCGAAGACTAACTCAATTATGGAACGCTAATTACAAAGTCGGCGTCGCTTTTGCTTCGTCGTCTCGGCTTCGCTGTCACCAGAAGCAGCACTGTCGACATCGCAGCTGCAGCAGCAACAGGATTACGCAATTTCTGATTGACGTCGTGCAAATCATTCGGCGTTGACACGATTCTACGCCATGCTTGTCCTGTTAGCGCTCGGCTTTTTCTCGCAGTTCCACGTTGGCTTCTCGTGAGAATTGTCGACATCGACAATGTTAAACAACTTCGCTGCTCAGAGCTACCTGCAGACGGCTTCGTCGTCCGCCTATTCCGAGTATGACCCCACCGCCGCCGCTGCCAACCAGGCTGTTATGCAACACGGTTACTACGGCGCCACCCTTGACCTCTCCACTCGGATGGCTGCGTCGACGTCAGCACATTTCCTGCAAGGTGCCTTTTATTATATGTCTATTCTATATTAGATCTCTTCTTCTTTCTCTATTCTGTTATCTGCGGAATCGTGTGTTGTCGAAATTGACAGTGTCAATGTCAGTTTGTCCATTTGTCTAATCACGGAAATCGCGCGGTTTCCTGTGGTTATTGAATTAGAAGTTATTTATTTATTATTTACATGGAATATTCTATATATTCTATAATTATATGGATGTTAGGATGTTTACTAATATCTATGTTATTTTGTCTTTTGTTTTTGATCAACCTCGATTCACCACTGAACTTGGATACTTTTAGTTTATGATGAACTGCTAGAATGCTTTGCCTTTTAATGCGAAGTTCGCCGTAATTCGGTATTTTGTGATCGTGTTGAGGAACTGATGAATAAGAGGGATGACTTGATGGCTTTCGTGTGTTTAATCGATAAGTATTCGTTGCTATGGGTTGCTATGCAAAGGGCGCGAATCACCTGTGCTAATGACTGCTATTAAATCACTCGCTCTCCGATGAATGTATTAATAATCATAATTTATGCATGTAATCACCATGAATTCTGGGTTGTGCCTCATACACTGTGCAGCGGGGAGTTCCGTGTGGCGAGCGACGTCACTCATCAGCGCTTTAATGTCGCATCACAATGAGCGATGCGCTCATGACGTGGCTAGCAGTTGCTATGGCAACGGGCTCACCGCTGTTTGTTTTGTTACGACGCCGAAGAAAGTCGTGTCGAAGCAGTGTTTTCCGCGCGGAATCTTCCAGTTACAAATCGACATCTTTTGTCATCTTTACACGATGCTCATCCCACACGAGTCTTCTTTATTCGCCGCTTCTCTCATCTGACCTCTGCGTTTGACCTCTGCGTTTGACCTCTGCGTTTGACCTCTGCGTTTGACCTCCCAATCGATGTCTATCTCAATATCTCTTACTTGAAGTTGTAGGTCTACAAAACTGATTGAAACTCAAGAGAAAAAAACTAGATATGACGTCAGAGCCTCGATGTGATGACAATTATTTAATTTTGCATCCACTTCTCTTCTTTCTTTCGTTTTTTTTTTTTTTTTTTTTTTTTCCCCCTGACTTTTTGACTTTTTCTCTCTCTACGAATGGAGGAGCTTCGAAGTGGAGTTTCCACTGTTTCCAGTGTTTAATTCAATCGAAGCCATCGAATAAGCCAATTGCAATGCTTGCCTCGTGATGACTGAACTTTGAATCTGCTTTCAGCCCCAACCCCCGACCAAGGCAAACGCAAGCGCAAGATGGGATCTGCGGCCGGAGAGTAAGTCATTCTTAATTCTTAATTAATTATTATTAATTAGCACCAATGAAACGATTGTGTTCATAATGAATGCCTTGGGGCTGGCACATTCCACTCTTGATTAATTACCTGTTTGTTAACGAGCAGGAAGCACCCTGAGGTCCTTCAGACCCTTGCTACTGCATTCACATTCTGGCCGATGCTAGATTCGTGTTTTCAGGACGAAGTTCATTTTATTGATTGATATGTTTTTATTGATTGATATGTTTTTATTGATTGATATGTTTTTATTGATTGATATGTTTTTGTGGTTTTTTTGTTTTTTTTTTGCGTTCTAATGAGGCTATTGTGCCCAACGCTGACCTCTCTTGACCTCAGTTGACCTGACCCTGATCTGTGCAGGAGAAGGAGGCTGCAGATGTTTAATTAACTTATTGTGCTGTGTTGGCTATTCTTGTCTTGTACGCCTGGCTGTAGCGACAGAATGACAAACAGCGGATGACCTCATTGTCTCAGCCATCTTGCTCTCCCCCTATCTGCTGCACTCCTCTCATTCAGCACCTGCAGCAGTCAATTCTACTTTTTCCATTTCATTTCTGTCTATTTTTATTTTTTTTGCCATTTCATTTCTGTCTATTTTTAGCCCATTTTATAAATTTTATTTGTTATTTTTTTTTTCCAGTTCTGAGGACGATGACACTGATTTTGGACAAGATGACGGATCTCGGTGAGATTCTCTTGATTAGAAGAAGCATTATGTAATCGGTTAATTAATTCTGCATCAGTCAGAAGTCATGATAGATTTATGTCTTATTGTATCTCTCTGATCTGCAGAGGGGACTACAGTGATGGGGGAGGTCGCTTCAAATCAGACGCAGAAATCACCGAAAAGGAACGACTTGCAAGGTGAGGTTCAAATCCTTCATCCTAAATCTAGTTATGACTTTTATAATCCAAACACTCCACGATTTAAAATAATAATAAAAAAAAAAACAAGTATGTAATTTTTATTTTTTTTTATTTTTTTTATTTTTTTCTTGATCTGAACGCCCTGAGAGAAAAGCAGAAATAGTTTGTTTACAATTTATTTTGTTTACTATTTTGTTGTTGTTGATGGTGTTTGGATTGTACTGGTCTGCTATGTTTTGTATTTATGGATTAAAGACGCTTTTTTTTTTCTGTCTTTTTCTACTTGACGTGTTATTATCGCAAATATTTATTCTGAGAAAATATTTCTTTTTAGTAATTTATAAATGAATGACTTAGCTTGTGATTTGGAATTTCCACGCAATGTTTCTCTGATTCATAGATATATTCAATCATGGTAATGCTCCAATCCGTGATTTTCATAAATCTACCGATTAACGTGAAAATTCCGCATCGCATCGTTTGGTCATTTCTATTAGTTTGATAACTCTTCAGCATTTGCAATACGTTCGACTCAGCTCAATTGAATCTAATTACAACGTCATCAAACGGTGCCGTCATTAAAGTGACAGTAATTGCTGCCATGTGAGCTAATTAAGACATCCGTCCGCTGTGAGAATATCATAAATTCATGAATTCGTAATCGGCTGTAAGACACGTGCGATTGAGTTGAGCCGTGTTGAGCCTCTGTGCCTCCTCTGCCTCTTGAATTCTTCTTCCTCTGCGTTTCCTCCCGTAGGTGAATGATGCTGATACTTTATTCTGTTAGACAAATTCTTCTTTTTTTTTCGTTCCGCACAGACGTGGTCCTTCGCACGGCCCAACGGCTCAAGAGAAATCGCAAAGGGCCTCTGCTTTGTAAATGTCTCTTTGTTGTCTTTTTTGAGAAAAATATTTACACTTGTCGTTTATCCTCTTATCATTAAAATATATTTAATTTTTTAGTTATCTTTATATATATATATACCATAAATATATATTTATATTCAACTTTTTTACACATTAAAAGAAAAAGCACTCTGAGCAAAAGAAAAACAAACATTATTCTTTTCAGTCTCTTGCACGCTTTCTTTTAGAGCTTTCTTTTTTATATCTTTATTTCTTTTCTCTTTATCTCTCTCATTTTTACAAGATGGGATCACTCGCTTTTACAACCAGTAGTAATAATAATTTATTACTCATGTGGTTATAGTAATTACAATTTATCCCCCTCCCCCTCCAAAAAAAAAAAATAATAATAATAAATAAAAATTCAAAATGCAGCTTCCCTTTTTTGGTTGTGTGCCTCATTTAAGCTAAATTGTTTGAGCGAGTGAGCGCCGCCGCGTCTTGTGCACTGCTTCCTTCTCCTCCTCCTCGTTTCCCTCCTTCTTCACGTCCTCTTGGTTTGGTTGCTAGGGAGAGCCATTGCGAAATTGAGCGACGTAGACGCAACAAGATGACCTCCTACATCAATGAGCTGTGTGACATGGTGCCCACGTGCAGCACCTTGGCACGCAAACCGGACAAACTCACCATTCTACGCATGGCAGTGTCGCACATGAAGAACCTCCGAGGTAACCACTGCTGCAGACGACCCTCCGACCGCGTGTATATCTGCTTCCTTCGTACTCCCTTCTCTTTCCTTCCTCCTTTTGCTGCCCATTTGATTTATTTGTGCAAACCTACCTCTTCTTCTTCTTCTTCTTCTTTTTCACTGATTCAATCATTGGTTTTATACCGGAATGAAATTTATGATTTATTTAATTTTTAATTCATTTTTCGATTATTCTTTCAAAAGTTTAAAACTAATGATTGGATTGAATTTTTCTTTTTTCTTTTCTCATCACCCACAGCAAGTTTAACTTGAGCTTCTCTTTTTGCGCATTTGAAATATCTGAAATTTTCAATCTGATAATTAAGTACATGGCGTGTAGCTCAGTTTTCACTTGTTGAGTGAAAAGGAGAGAAAAGAAATGAAAAAGAAAAAAATCACCAATTTTTTTCATTTTCACAAAGAAAAAAATTGGTCTGTAATTAGCTGCATGGGAATGCTTGAAATATTTTTTTTTTTTTTGGGTTCTGTTAATCAAGAAAAAACATCCCACAACTAACACCTGCAACCTGAGGCCCTTGGCGTAGCACTGTTATCTGATAAGCGCCCATCCCCAGGGAAAGCCATTGTGAGATTGAACGGAGACGACGCTCCAAGATGGCCTCGTATGTTAATGAGCTGTGTGACATGGTGCCTGCCTGCAGCACTTTGGCTCGTAAGCCAGATAAACTGACCATATTAAGGTTGGCTGTGGCTCACATGAAGTCCCTCCAAGGTAACCTATTTGCACCTCTCCGTTCTGTCTGGAAAAGCACCTCTTCATAGTACGCTTCATCTCTTCACTGCTTCTTCTACCTCCTCTGCTGGTTATCACTTATCAGGGTACTCGCGCCGTTTCTTAAACAGGAAGCTATCTCTCTCCGTCTTCAACTTTGGCCCCCAGTTCGTTGTCAGCATGTAGAAAATTGTCGTTTCAATCTCTATGTGTTGTATGTTTGTCGTCTATTTTCTTCTTTTTTTTTTATATGTTGTTCTACTTTTTATCTCTGTACTTTTATCTTGTTTCTCTTTTTTGTAAAAAAACAATCGATTTCTTAAATTATCTTTGATTTTATTCCTTTTTTTCTTGTGGGATTTTTTTAACGTTTGCCTCTGTGTGTAGGAACAGGCAACACTGCCTCTGATACTTCGTACAAACCTTCGTTTCTGACCGACCAAGAACTGAAGCATCTGATCCTTGAGGTATGTCTGCCTTCCCTTATGAGACACGCTGTTGATCCACTTCCTTCTGCAGGCGGCTGACGGCTTCCTGTTTGTGGCTCAGTCTGACACAGGACGCATCATCTACGTGTCTGATTCCATCACTCCCGTTCTCAACCAATCACAGGTTGGCGCCTCTCTGCGTTGTCATTTTGCTCATATTGTCTTTCAGTCCGAGTGGTTTGGCAACAGCCTCTACGACCTCATTCACCAGGACGACGTTGATAAACTCCGTGAGCAGCTCTCAACGTCCGAGTCTCAGAATACAGGCCGCATCCTTGATTTGAAAAGTGCGTATTTTGTTTGGTTTCTTACTTAGAAATCCTCATTCTTCCTCAAGAGACAACAAAATAGTTGATTTATTAATTAATTATTATTAATTTTTGCAGCTGGCACTGTGAAGAAAGAGGGGCACCAGTGTAAGTCAATTAATTAATCAATTGAAATATATTAATTATATAAAATTATTGAAATATTATTATTATTATTAAATTTTTAATTAATAATTAAATTATTATTAATAAATATATTAATTACATCACCATCAGCCTCCATGCGTATGTGCATGGGTTCGAGGCGAGGCTTCATCATTCGCATGAAGATTGGCAACATGCCAGTTGACCCTATGACCTCCTCGCACACTGTGCGTATCCGTCAGCGCAACACCCTTGGCCCCTCCACTGATGGTCAGCAGTACGCTGTGGTGCACGTCACTGGCTACATCAAGAACTGGCCTCCTTCAGGTGAGTGGCTCAACTGCAGCAGATCCACAATCAACAAATCTTATCATCATTGTTAATCAGTGTTAATTTCCGTCTGTTGATCTTAAGTACAACATGTGTTTTTCCGTGATTTTTCTCGTTATTCTGCTTGAGCTCGTAAAATATATCCGGGGGTACTGTGATCACTTGGAGCGTGAGAAATGCATGTTTTACTGAATATTATTCTGTTGGTGCACATTTCTATCTGCTTCGTGCTGTTTCAGTGTTGAGTTTCAATTCACTGGCCCAACATAGATATCTAGAATTAACTCTTGAAATCTTCTGCCCAATGTTGATATATAGCACTTGTATTCTTTTTATTCAGTCATGAAAATATGGGAGTTGTTATTTCCATATTAAGTGATTTCTGAGATTTGATACTTGTCTTCCCTGCTGTAAACCTCCCTCCCCCCTTGCTGAATGACGGTTGTTCTGGCACTACTGACCAGTTTGTACGACAGATGTCTCGTTACCAGGCTCACGCGTCCCGCAAGAGGCAGACGCTGAGCAAACGCACGGCCACCACTGTCTAGTGGGCATTGGACGGCTGCAGGTGACCTCCACCCCCAACTGCAGTGACCTCTCTGCACCCAACAACGCCACAGAGTTCATTTCACGTCACTCCATCGACGGCAAATTCACCTTCATTGATCAGAGGTACGCTTCTCATCTTCCCTTTTGTCGTCTGTTTCCTTGTTTTAAATCATCACTGCTCTCATCTGAAAAACGATACCTTTTTTCCTTGAAATTCAATTCCGTTTTAATTGAAGCGATAATTGTTTCAACCGACACGATCGACATCGTGTTCTGTTCACCAATCATTCATCTTTGTGTTAATAATGCTCTGAATATCTCTCGAATCAGAAACTGTTGAGTTGAGTTTGAAGTATATTCTTTTCAATCAGCTGACTCATTCCATGAATTGTGTTTGATTGCAGAGTGACGCCTGTGCTGGGCTACCAACCGCAAGAACTGCTCGGCAAATCCGCTTATGAATTCTACCATCATGAAGATCAGCAACACATGAAGGAGACGTTTGAACAAGGTGATCATCTGGCGTGTAAACCGATCTGCTAACCAGAGTCATTATACTCTGTTTCTCTCTGCCTTGGGTCGTGAATGTGCTGATGAATCACATGGCTTTCTATTCACACGACTGTTTCTCCGTTTGCAGTGCTGAAGCTGAAGGGGCAGGTGATGTCCGTCATGTACAGATTCCGCGCCAAGAACCGCGAGTGGGTTTGGTTGCGCACCAGCAGCTTCAGCTTCCAGAATCCCTACACGGATGACGTCGAGTACGTCGTGTGCACAAACAGCCTGGCCAAGTGAGCGGGTCCTTTCTCTTGCACCTGTTTGACCTTTTTGCCCTCAGGAGCAGCGCCAGCAGCAGTGGCAGCAGTGTGGCCGCCACCGGATCAGAAGCGGCTGACTCGCAGGCGGCTCTGGCTTACGGCCGGCAGGGCACCTCTGACGCCATCTCCGGCTACGAAATGTACCGCAGTTTGCTTCCCACTCAGCCTCTCGGTTCGATCTGCGCTCAATTATATAACTCCAATTATTCACGATTGTGAATCTCAGCAGCCGCACAGCAAGAAATGTACTCGAGTTACGCAGGAGCCATCGACAAGTACACCGGAGCGACAGGGTCAGCAAGTGCATCTCTGAGCTCATCTGCGTCAGCTGGGCAGCAGCAGCAGCAGCACAATGCCAGCCCCAACCACTCTGCTACGTCCACCAATTGGTCACGGTCCGGTTATCGCCAGGGAGCGGACTACACTGCCCCCCCTCCCCCCGCCCAGAGAAACAACTTTGGCCAGCTGAGTCCTGGATCTGGAGATTCCCCTGGTCAGTCTCATATTCCTGCCTTCCCTAATCAACCTCCTTCCCTCTCAGCTGCTCCCACATACACTCAACTGGACCCCAGAGCCGGAACGGCTAGTTCCGCTCCGTACCCACAGAACTGGCCGCAGTGGCAGCAGCAGGCGGCTGGCTCCAACTCCCAGGAAGCTCCCTCTTCATCCTCCTCCCAACCGGCCTCTTCCTCCGCCACGGTCGCTGCCTCCAACCAATCACAGCGCACGTCAGCCCCTCAGCAGCAAGCGCCCCCTACCAGCTCAGCGTCGGGCAGTGGCGGTCAGTCTTCTGACCAGTTCTCTGCCGTGCTGAGCATGTTGGATAATCCTGGCTCGGAATTCAGTGAGCTCTCTGGAATGTTCAACACGTTCACTGACTGAGCTTTTGTCTTGTGTTCATTTACTTCGTCTACTTATGCATGAGCAGGGAAAGTTATGTCGCCACCTTCAATACTTAGTGACAATCAAATTTAACTTCTCCTCAAGGTTATTTCTTTCTTTTTTTATTAATTAATAAATGAAACTCCACAAATTTAACCATTTTTATTTTTGACTTTTATGATTTTTTTTAATTTTTTTTTTTCAAGGCGTGTACAATATTTGCATATCTCCCTCATATTTGTTATCTGAGAGCATTTCTTTAATAATTGGTGCCATTTATTTCTGACAATTTTTATAAATGGCATTTGTTTGTTTCTTTCTGTGGTCAACTATAAAATAATAATAAGGTCACCCTCATTAATAATTCTGTGTTTGTACTAAGTGCTCCTGGTATTAATTCATGAATATGCATATATGTTAATGAGTTGTGTACTGTACCAGTATGTGGTGTTGTCTTTGTGTTGGTAAAAGGATTCCCATTTGATTGACATTTTGCACATTTCAATCGCACTAACTTTGCAATTTGGTGTCAGCTTATTTGGTTTCAAACACCATTAAGAGATTCTAATTTGATTTCTAAAATTAAGTTGTTAATCAATTACATCTAATTAAAAACTAGCAACATTCCTCTTATTTCTATCATGACTATTTTTTCTTTTATTTTCTTTTCCTCAGATGACAAAATCTCGTATATTATTTCTCGTTTTTGTACAGCTGAAATACTGTGTTAGTACCAATGCTGTTGAAATAATGCTTTTTCAATCAAAATGTCTCTGCTAATTAATTAATATTATGTACGGTTGATTTTTAATCATCTCCTGATTCCTGGTCTCAAAAATAGTTTTTTTTTCTGTCCATTTCATTTTCTTGTTTAGGTTTTCTTTGTTTTTTCCCTTTTCTTTTATTTAGGATTTTATGTCAAAGAAATATATAAAAAGCTGTCATATTTGATTTGTTTGGCGTTCCTGCTTTTTTAGTCATAGGTTCAGTATTAGTTCTGAACGCCCTGGACCAATGATTTCCACTAGTATCCTAGATCGCTCGCAGGCACAGTGCATTCTGTCATTGCGCAATACATTCGAGTGGGCACTGCAAACGAGCACGAAACACGAAAATCGGCAGTAGATGCTACAAGTAAAATGCACTGAGGAATCATAACGCACAAATCAACATAACGCATTCAGCGACCATAACGCACGAAACTGTCAACTCTTGAATCAGAACCCATGTTTTCAGTGGCGTAGGAACCGGGGGGCCGGGGGGGGGGACTCGGACCCCCCAAGTCTATGAGTGGTGGGGCCTGAGTATCTTTTGCCCCCCCCCCCACAAAAAAAAAATTTGCAAGTGCAGGAAAAAAAAAATCACAGCCATTTAGAGAAGTCAGTCATTATTTTTGGTATTCGTATGAACGCAATTGTATGATAGTTCCATATTAATGATACTATGCTACACTGCCTTGTCCTTCTCTCAGTTCTCCCAAGAAGGCAAATGACTTAGAATCATAACGCAATCACCGCAGAGGCGCTTTTGATTTGGGGATAAATTTGATGTCTGCCCCCCCTCCCCAGAGTAGCATCACCTCATTCTTCAGTTGAAAGAGGTAACCTAAAATAAAACTGACGACAGTAACAGCCAAGATACTTGTATATATCCTACAATGACACTGCCACTGTATGGTAACAGTGTACAT
The DNA here is from genome assembly GCA_000328365.1 of Capitella teleta. NCBI lineage: Eukaryota > Metazoa > Annelida > Polychaeta > Capitellidae > Capitella > Capitella teleta. The sequence goes on from KB308460.1 coordinate 37,577, forward strand.
ACTCACGTAGCTGACATACATCATACCATTGTGTAACACTCAGTTGGCCTCTCCGACCGAACTGTGTCATAACTCGCAAGGGGTTCTGGGTAATCATGCAGACGACAGATCTACTTTGCTTATTATCGCTCATCTGCAACTTTTACAAGGGCGTGCACTCAGCGATCGAATCAGCTGAGAAAAGAGGAATTTACAGATTTCAGGTGAGTTGAACGTTTAATGGATTTATAACACAAGAAATTTGAATATAACAATGAGCGCTATCGATTTTATATTTCTTAAGGCGTGGAAATGGTTAGAACTAGCTATATTCCGTCTTTAAATGTCTGAGGTGACGAATTCATGCTATATGGGCGATAATATAGTTGATATTGATAGAAGCTGAGAGGACACCCCCTGCGACAGTGTCTCATGGAAGGAATAAGAGATTCTCCTAGTTCGTCCTTTCTTATTTCAAACACTATCATTTTTAATGTAATTAAACTTGTTTCTTATTTACTATTATTTTTATTATTATTATATATATATATTTTTTTTGGGGGGGGGGAGAGGGGGGCGAGGGTGAGGCTTGATTAAAAGAAATACAATCAAGCTGCATATCTTACCTTTCAAGTTACCCTGAGTTGGAATCAATCATAACTGTGAATGAATTATAACCATAAAAATTTATTTAATATTCTGTTTTTGTTTTTGTTTTTCAGGCACCTGTATGACGCACTCGAATTATGACACATCTCTGGCGTGTATGGCATTACTCCTGTACGTACAGCTAGGCAAGGTCTTACGAATTTACAACAGTCTCTGTGATTCAGCAAGTCAACCTTTTATATTGAAGTAAATTCCTATAATTTGACTCATTTCATTTATTTTGAAAGAAAAATTTAATATTTCAGATTCTTTATCACTGAAATATGTATTTCCATCACTCATCAAAATACAGAAATTAGAAGTTGTACATGACGAAGAAACAACTTGTCTTCTGCGGCAAAATTGAGAATGTCTCGATCAGTGTGACTCACTCAAAATTCTTGCTATCTGCTGCTCCATTTCTTACGTACTGTTCTAGATTCCTAGAACCAAGATGCTGAGATTACAGCCATATTGGACACCTCATCATGCAAATCTCGTTTGGGTCTCTACTGAATTCTACCTACTAGTATCATGTGTCATTGTGAAAATGTCTATCATTGATCTCTGTCATAATTTCATGAAGCATAACTGGATTTACATCCGACTTGCATTGACTCATCTTCAAATCTGTTAACATGCCTTTATGACTTAAGCTACTCGAACAATTTAAATTTTGTACATGTTGTCACCCAATGCCATCTGTAATT
>KB308460.1:91376-103118 GCA_000328365.1 Capitella teleta
AATAGTGCGTTACTTAAAACTAATTCATATTATGTGATATCAAAAATGTATTTTGCACCAAATGTTTTGCATTTTGACTTGAGAGAAGAAAGAGATCGAGATGAAGGTTATTTGGCTTTAATTGAATATTTAAATGACATAGACTATTGAATAGAAAATTGCATGTATTGAACTAATAATAATAATAATAATAATAATAATAATAATAATAATAATAATAATAATAATAATAATAATAATAATAATAATCATAATAATAATAATAATAATAATAATAATAATAATAATAATAATAATACTTTATTTCGTACAAAATTATTTCGTATAAAAATATATTCGTACAGGAATATTAAATGAGAAATGATTGAATTTTGCTAGTCATTTTAATTCAATCAACAATCAAGTTTAACAGCATTTTACCGAAATATTGCGTCATTAAATAGTGCGGTGTGATGAGTCCAGAAATGTGTGGTTAACTGATGGAAGAGTAAATTAACACATACTTCTCCCTCAACGACATTTGACTTACTCCGACATAGTTTATCTTTGATAACTCTACGCAGGGAAATTGACACTCTTTGGATTTCAAAGCTATGTCGCTTTCGTTCATCAGCTTTCAAAGCCGATTCACTGGCGCTATTATGAATATGACATTTTTTTTTATTCAAAACAAAATTCAGTTTCTTACAAGTCGATGCTTGATTGGGGAATATTAAATGAGAAATGATTGAATTTTGCTAGTCATTTTAATTCAATCAACAATCAAGTTTAACAGCATTTTACCGAAATATTGCGTCCTTAAATAGTGCGGTGTGATGAGTCCAGAAATGTGTGGTTAATTGATGGAAGAGTAAATTAACACATACTTCTCCCTCAACGACATTTGACTTACTCCGACATAGTTTATCTTTGATAACTGTATGCAGGGAAATTGACACTCTTTGGATTTCAAAGCTATGTCGCTTTCGTTCATCAGCTTTCAAAGCCGATTCACTGGCGCTATTATGAATATGACATTTTTTTTTTATTCAAAACAAAATTCAGTTTCTTACAAGTCTATGCTTGATTGGGGATAAATCCGTGGGCCTCATTGCAATTAATTGCCGAACGACAAGGTTGTCATGACGCAACACTAAACAAATACCCTATGACTCCATCTATTCAATTAATTCTACAGTGCAAAATGATCAAAGCTACCGATCAAAGTTTGTCAGGGGATTTCCCCCAACGAACCGAATCAATCAAATAGTCAGTACAGTAATGATTATCTGCTGATCACTGGACTACGTCGTTACAACGCGGTATTTTTCATGCTTCAACATCGTTGAGTCGGATCAAGACTATTTAGAATCAGAATCCAACTGAAACAGGGGTATTAAGACAGTCTATCTCATTCGTGATAATTATTGAGTCGTTTGATAAAGTTCTTCTGTTTTGTATTACGAATTGCATACAATAATACCTCAAATGTTATTCGTAATTCACTGATCTAGAAACCACGAATGGGCCAGTGCGCGATGATCGCCATCTAAAGGCATAGCCTCAGCATAAACACATGTGCATGCCTTGCTTGTAACGATGTCATTGCGTAGGGATCAAGTGAGGATGCGATGCAACAGAACGGACTGTGGATTGGTCTGAACGACCGAAAAAAGGAAAACGTTTATGAATGGGAGGACAACAGACAAATTGCAGACAGCATCGACCTATTTGGACAGCGTAGGCTGCTTGCTATCTATTTGATTGTGTGTTAAACTTTTCTTTTAGGAGAAGGGCCGAATAATCCAGGGGTTTGTGAAGATTGCGGTCGAATCCAGCAGAACATGTGGTGGACCATGTGGTCGTGCAGAGATACCTCGGCCGAAGGTTACGTCTGCGAGATGGGTGAGTATTCTGAATGTGTCACAAGATTCAGCAATAATATGGTAACATTTCTTTTGTAGATTATGGTTCAGAGATCACAGCCCGTGAGTTTGAATTTTGTTCTTTTAAACAATTGAAATATGCTATGATCCTAATTAACTGCAGTGACTGATTGTCCTTCAAGCGGTAAGTGGAACAAATTAAGAAACAAGTGTTTCTACTTGGCCAAAACGTCAAACCAAGTCGACTTCTTCCATGCACAAGGATTGTGCCAACAGCAACACCCTCAGTCAAACCTTGCAAAAATCGAATCGATGTCAGAATTGAACCGTATTGTCAGCTTAATGAAGGTGAGCTTATTGATCAAACAGCTGCTGCAAGAAATGAAAAACCCCAAAATAAATTCCAATTGCAGGATGCCGGTTTGGATTCGAATGACGCGCTTTGGTTCGGGGCGACTGACTTTGTGAGCGAAGGTAGCTTCGTCTATCCAGATGGCTCAGCTGCTAGTCCCATCGATGGTTCACATGGTATTTATTCTCCCGGCAAGCAATCTAATTGTGTTCACTTCTGCTATAGTTTTCAGTGCTCCAAACGAGGACAAGGACTTTTGTCTGTTGAAGCAGGATGAGTGGCTGACTGAAGCATGGAATTATGGCGATGCATCTGGTTATGTGTGCTCAATCGATATCAGTCAGTCCTTTTAAACTAACTAGTATTTACGTGTGCTAATAATGAACACGCAATGACTGTTTATCTAGGTTAACTAATCGATTAACGTTATTGTATTGTAGAAATTTATATATGTAGTCTTCAGCCTCTGAGGCCAATACATGTTTTGTGCTGATGCTCATACAAAGATATACCCCAAACTACGTTGAACAGCCAGCATGCGAGAGACACGTTCATAATCACGGTAAAAGTGGTAAAAATGGCTTCCTCAACTCAGGGCAAGTTCAAAGTTGGTCTGATAGATCAGAATAAGAGAGGCAAGCAACTCGTGTCTTGCAGCAATGATCTAGCATTTGATTGTATGTCTATTATCATCATTTTTTTTTACAGATTTCAATTGTCCAGAGGGATACAATTTGTCCACATCTGCGAATGAGTGTATAAGTAAGTATTACACTTGCATTATTCTTATCAATGCCATGATGTGTTACACCCTTACTCACAGACATCGATGAATGTATCATCGATCACATAATTATGTGATGGGAACTGCATTGACACAGTTGGGTTTATATAAATGCACATGTGATGCAGGCAAATTCCTTACTGATGATGGAAAAACATTTACAATACCTTACGAGTCAATAAATAATCTAGTATATATGTCAGCAGCCAAGAACCAATGGCAATCATTGCCCGAGTGCATGTTTTAATTGGATAAACATAATTAATTACATTACAAATAATGGCACATTTGTGGAATGTTGGATGAACTCTCTTCCATTGAACTAAGAGCATTCAAATATTATTTTCATTGAAAATAATTTTTTTCTAATTATCAATATCCTGAAGGTTTCTGCCAATGGAAACGATTGAATTAACCGATAACTTTACAAGGAGGTTAAGCTTCGGCTGATCAAACCTATTCACCAAGTATTGAATATCTAAATTACTTAGGAAGCCCAAAGAAGCTATAAATTATGAGATATAGGGTTAGCATTCAATTAAAGCTTTGAACTGGGAAGCAAGTGAAAATTTACCTTCCATTTTTATAAGTAATAACTGATTTTTCAACAAAACCAAACCAACATAGCATAGTGCTCGATGAGCATTCGTCTCATTTAACCCGAAGCAAATTGGAAAGAGAAAATTTGGATAAATGAATTTTAATGTGCTTTAAATTTTCCTCTGAATAATTGGGCGATAACTAATCTCATATGAAATATATCATATGAATATGTTATATCATTGTTCTTGATCCATTATTTAACTCTCTTTTTTATTTTCTTTCCCCTTCTCTAATCCTGTATGTTTATTTATACGAATAAATTATTATTATTATTATTATTATTATTATTATTATTATTATTATTATTATTATTATTATTATTATTATTATTATTATTATTATTATTATTATTATTATTATTATTATTATTATTATTATTATTATTATTATTATTATTATTATTAACCACAGGATGCCAGTCCTCATGGCAAACAGCTAATGGTGCAACCAAATCATGCTATACATTGTCTGAAGTGAAAATGTCATGGAATGACGCAAAAGCTGACTGTGAGAACAATGGGATGCACCTGGTTGCACTTGAAACCGAAGAAGAATCGCAGTTCATCTTCGACATTGTTGATCAAAAAGGTATGATTGCCGTCTTTATATGTTTATAATGAGACCATAAGTAACCATAACCAGCAACCAAAATGCCTCGTAATAATCAAGTGGTAAATTGAATCCGATATTTGAATAACCGTAATGCTGAGTGAACTATTGGTGCAACAATATATCGCATTAGTGGTTGAAGGTATAGAGTGAGTGCGATATATTAGGTCATTGTACCTGGTTTGACGAGAGCGGACAACAGGAATTTCAAATTTCGTTATGCTTTATCCCAGTCGAATTAGTCTTGTAATTTGTATGAATGTTCTTTTATTTAATGAGTGTCATTTTTTGTTTTCTTTCCTTGATGCTATTCATTAATATTCACGCATGAAGTTAATTTAAAAAAAAATGGAACTATAGAGGTAACTCAAAGTAGTTTTACATTCTTAAAATTATATGAACAATTTAAGATATTCTGAATTATTTGAAATCATACAAATCAAAATGAGAAATTTCCAGTAAAATAGTTGATTATCGGTTATGTTTTTTTTTGAGCCAGAATTAGGACCTTGTTCGTTTAAAGATGACGTTAATTGATTATTTTCAGATATCTTATTTATGTGGGTGGGAGCGAACAAACAGAGTGGCGAATGGAGGTGGGAAGGCGTGGGTCTTACTGTGGACACCTCTTTTTCTATTTGGGGATTTGAAGCACCTGCTGGCATTGGGAACTGTACACAACTTCAGTTTGGAGATTTGTATGACAGTGATTGCGATTCTGATTCTATGCTAACATTTATGTGTGAATATGATTTCAATTGATTAGTGATTACTAAATGACAAATCATTAGACCAGGCGCTTGTTTCATTAATTTAAAATTACGAATTTGATTTTAATTGTATACTATTGTACTTTCTTCACCAACTTCCCTTTTTCATTTTGGCATCTAATATTTGCTAATATTTCATTCTTTCTTCTATCTTGTCAATAAATGCAATTCAATTCAATTCAATTCACTGCGGAGTCATCGAAGATTTACAATTATAACGGATTACAATTATAATTCACAATCATAATACCCGTGGCCTGATCGGGTCTCGAACCCGGGACCTCGACCCCCAAGATCGACACAGGATTGCAATGTTCGCTGACCTCCTCCGGACAACTGTGTCGGTTTGGTTAGCGGAGCGGCTGTCTCTTAATAGTTATGCCTACAAAACGTAACCTCTGTAATCACAATGTGTGTTACGCTGGTCATACTTGTAGCTGAGAGAAAACTGCGATTTTCTCAGCTTTTTGCCTTCGAGGCTGTGGTTTTCACCAAAGTATGTGTTGTTCAGAGCTATATTTCAGTACATTAAGTTGTAAGTATGAATCTTATATCGTTGAATTTACAAGAGAACGACATATCCTAATATGTAAAATATTTAGCTATGCGTGTGTTCATATAGAAATTACAGAGCGGTGAAGTCGAGGCTTTTTGAGTAAAATACGTGGCGGTGAACGGGCATTGGCCCGAAAATGCTGTGGCGGTGAATGTGTTAATATCTTCTATATCAGGGTAAATTGTGTCGCTCGCTGATTTAAATGTTTGTTAAACAGCAGGATCAACTAAAAGTATATTGCTTGGAAATCTCACGTTCACCCCAACTCCCACCCCCACCCCCTTCCTCACCATCTCACATTAAAATGATCATACAATCAGAATGCCAACCAGCATGATGATATGATAATAATGGAAACATCGATTTGCGTTGCATTTTCTTCATAGCTGGCCACTTAAACTGACCAATCAGCGATTGACCTTTGTTATCACTATGATTTTTTTTTTTTTTTTTTTCACAGCGGCGCTTTTCAGCGATGCACTGCATAGATTCAGTCGTCGGCTTCCTTCTGCACATGCACATGTTACGCATCGGAATATTTGGATGTTTGCCATTTGTTCATTCCGTTGTAAATAAACTTTATATACCACGGAACACATTTTAGGTACATAGAAACTTTATTCTATCATTGTACATTTTGCGCTATATAAATGAATAAGTTATATATTTAGTATATCAGGGAAGTGGAAATAGATCTGAATAACGTGAATAACGTGAAATCAGACTTCCCTTCAAAGCAAACAGCACCAATTTATTTGATTATGTTTTGGCCGAAGTAATGAAATATCCAAGGCTTGAAGCTAACAATGTAAATCATACAAATATGAGACGTTTGGTTTTGCTCAAAATTTAAAACAATCTCTACAAGCAACAATATAATTACATTTAAATCTGCAAGATAATATTATTATATCGGTCTATTTGGCATACAATGTATTATAAAAAAAACTATGGTCTCCATATCTTTATTTATTTTATTGTATTTAATAAAATATATACTCTGATCATGAGAGTTATAAAGTACGTAATTGATATTCAGTCTTTGAATTGTTTAAAAACGACATTTTTATCGCCAAACAGCAATTTTGCTGAGCCCTCTGGTTGTGAGAAGGTATTTAACGAGTATGTTAAGTGGTTTGGTTGTGGAAATCTTATTGTATTGTATTGTATTGTATTGTATTGTATTGTATTGTATTGTATTGTATTGTATTGTATTGTATTGTATTGTATTGTATTGTATTGTATTGTATTGTGGTTTGACTTACTCTGCACGCGCAAAACAAACGGCGTATATATCGTCTTTTATCGCTCCACTGAGCTCAGAGAATAATAATCGTAAAATAATGTCAATTACAACATTGAGTTACCACTGCTCCTAGACTTGAGTATGAAAATTCCTTTGTCCAACGAATGTTGCCTCAACAAAATTTAAAATACGCACTCGCATAAGAACTGCCAAGAAGTGAGATGCCAGACTTTAAAGTGCTTTGTACTTGAGGTTTTTATTGTCGTTAACTGACTTAATTTCCCTTGCGCGAGCGCATATCAATAAAACAATAGAAGCATTGCAGAGGCATTTGCGTCCCACCTATTACGTCTTTAAAGTAGCACTCCTTTGAGCCTGGTAGTGACAGTAATAATATTTCATGCGCCATATAATGAAGCCATTCAATTGCTGTTATGGACATTGAATGGGAGCATGTCCTGTACCTTACGGCTGTATATGACAACAACTTCATATCTGGTTCAGATGAAATCTGGATCTGAACTCAACCTGAGATCATTATATCTACAACGAAACTTCATATCAGTCTGGTTCAGATGAAATCTGGATCTGAACTCAACCTGAGATCATTATATCTACAACGAAACTTCATATCAGTCTGGTTCAGATGAAATCTGGATCTGAACTCAACCTGAGATCATTATATCTACAACGAAACTTACAGAGACAAGTTCAATGGCATAATATTCATGATCGATGTCTTCCGATTGGAGCTGGAATCTAACCTGGATACCCGAAGTGAGCAACCTTGGTTATTTGATGGCATCAAAACGCTCAACTTAGATCAATTACCCAAGTCAGCATGCGTTTTAAGAGAGCTCAGTTTGGTCAATGTGCTCCAAGTCGGTCGACCATCATGGCGTCCAGATTCCATTCACATGATCACTATAACAACCGGGTTCAGAGAATTTGCCGATGAGAACATCATCACTTTACCATAGTACTTCCGACAACATGGTTATTGGACTAGGAAAGGGATTTTGTCCAAATTATCTCTTCTGCAAACGAGATGTGGAAGTCATGAGAGGAACTGTTGCTAATTACATATGAAGGTGTCGATGCTCTTTGGCTTATGGCTGAGAAAGATGGGAAGGAACCTTTGATGGACAAAAGACTGTTGCATGAAGTGAAAACGTCCCTCTCAGAGCAATATGCTGACTTCAACAAGACACAGAAACTTTTTTTTATGTTTGATGGCTTTAAGCAACCCCACTTCCCCCTAAAAGTCCCCAAAAGTACTTCAATATTGAACAATGTCACCATCACTAGCAAACGCTGTTTCTCACAACGTCCGTCCGGACATGAGAGTCCTGGGGTCCTTTTCTGACACAACCCGAATAAATACGCCAGGAATTGGACAACTCAACACTTCCTCTGGATATTGCTAAAAGTATCAGGCGAGCTTACTTTGCCAGTATTTCTTACATCGACGACATTAATTTATTTTAATTTATTTTATTTTAATTTAATTAATTTATTTTCTCTTGTTTTCTTACATAGATGACATTGCAGGTAAAATGATGGATCATCTTGATGGGCAGGGTCTTAGAGAGAACACTGTAGTGATGTTTGCAGCAGATCATGGAGTCCATCTGGGTGAAAAGGGTTTCTGGGGAAAAATAGCGACAATGAAAACAAAGCAATTACGAGGTCAGCGCATGTGTTCCTTTACTAATTAACATACCTGGGGTGACTGCTCCAGGTGCGCTTAATCAGATGGTTGAGCCGGTGGATAGCTTCTCCACTGTGGTCTAGGCAGCTGATCTTGACAACGATCCCGTTTGTCCAGAACGTCCTGATGACAATGCTCTATTTACAGAAGGAGTAAATCTGGTGCCTCTTGTCAAAAACCCTAATTATGAACCATGGAAAAAGAGGCTGTTTTGGCAGGCAATATCGCAATCACACAAAGCTATCTTAACCGACTACAGTTACTATTATTATTTTTTTTATTATTATTCTTAAACAGCAACATATCTTGCACATTGGTAACTGCGTAACAAGGCCGGGCGCTTTATACTACTGTTTATGGTGGCATGAAGATAAAGAACCCTTGGGTTTTATCAATAAGAATTATGGGAAACCCCGGTCCCGGGTAGTCTGTTTTGGCGCCCATATCATCCAAAATGGCTCGGTGGGGCCGTAAAACCCCATCTACAAATGCACATGATATACATTGGCATATTTTGGGTGCGTGCCATCTGTTAATTCCATTGTAAATAAACTTAAGAATGTAAAGTGGTAGTTGTGGAAATCTTGGGTATTTAGGTTTCGCTTGACTTCCCCTGCGTGTGCATAACAAATAAACAGCGTATATATACGTTGTGCTCGTCCGTATGATGTTAAAGCATCTCTGAATGGGAACCATGCCTCATCTGAAGATCTCCGTCGCCATCAAGGCTCTCATCTTTCTGCAGATACTGCAGGTGAGTTAGTTGTTACTGAGCATCAAGTTCTAAACCTTGGAACACATTTTATATTTTAATTTATTAATTATCAATATTTATTCATTTTTATTCATTAATTATTATTAATATTTATACTAATTGTGGAGCTCTTTCTTGTGTGTTGTAATTTGTTTGTAATTTTATCAGTATTTATTATTCTTTTTTTTTAGTATTTTAGTATTTTAGTATTTTTTTTTTATAGTATTTTAGTATTTTATCAATATTTATTATTCTTTTTATTTTAGTATTTTAGTATTTTTTAAGTATTTATTATTCTTTTTTTTTAGTATTTTAGTATTTTATCAGTATTTATTATTCTTTTTATTTTAGTATTTTAGTATTTTTTCAGTATTTATTATTCTTTTTTTTTAGTATTTTAGTATTTTTTTAGTATTTATTATTCTTTTTATTTTAGTATTTTAGTATTTTATCAGTATTTATTATTCTTTGTATTTTAGTATTTTAGTATTTTTTCAGTATTTATTATTCTTTTTATTTTAGTATTTTAGTATTTGATCAGTATTTATTATTCTATTTTTTTTAGTATTTTAGTATTTTTTCAGTATTTATTATTCATTTTTTTTAGTATTTTAGTTTTTTATCAGTATTTATTATTCTTTTTATTTTAGTATTTTGGTTCTTTTTTCAGTATTTATTATTCTTTTTATTTTAGTATTTTAGTATTTTTTCAGTATTTATTATTCTTTTTTTTAGTATTTTAGTATTTTATCAGTATTTATTATTCTTTTTTTTTTTAGTATTTTAGTATTTTTTCAGTATTTATTATTCTTTTTATTTTAGTATTTTAGTATTTTTTTCAGTATTTATTATTCTTTTTATTTTAGTATTTTAGTATTTTTTCAGTATTTATTATTCTTTTTATTTTAGTATTTTAGTGTTTAGAAATTGTTTTATGGATGAAGTTTTAGCGCACCAATTGAGAGGGGGGGAAATGTGAAATATGAATGTGAAATATAATGAAGTTCTGGCTGAAGCGAAATTTAATGTACATACATGTCTGTATATTATACAGAGTGGCCATAAGTAATCACCTACTCAATGTTCAAAATAAAAACAAATAAATCAGCTAAAATTTACTAATTATTCTAAAAAAATAACCACCTGGTATGCATTGACTAACTTATTCTGCGTCCATTTATGAAAATATTTAAAATAAAAAGTCAAATTTGAATGAGGGAGAAGCATTCAAATGCGAGTGATGTGTGAACGCGGAGAGAGCTAAGTTGGATGAGACCCTGAACGAGCATCGTTGAATGGCGTTTGTTGCATGGCGCATCGATACAAACTGTCTGTTTTCATTTCAAGAAATCAACATTAGTGCTACAGTCGAAACAACAGCACTCTCAAACAAAACAATAGTACGGGAGTGGAGCCATATTTATGCGTCCAATGAAGCCTATCCATGGTCCGGGCCCTTTTTGCCGCCAAAAATTAAAATATCACCAAACGCCATCAATTTCGGTGAAATTGGAACAGAAATGATAGGAATAGCCGCATGACATGTTAGACTAATGTTAGACCAGGTAATTATTTCTCTTACCTGTGCGTGGTTTTAACACTGCGACCTGTTTTGTAAGACTTTCTCGGAATGACGCAGTGCCATTGAGATGCATTGAAATCGTTAACATAGAGTAGTTCTTGGCCCACTCTCTCTCTCTTTATATTATGCCTGATGTTTCGTATACTTGATACTTATACATAGAGTAGTTCTTGGCCCACTCTCTCTCTCTTTATATTATGCCTGATGTTTCGTATACTTGATACTTATACATAGAGTAGTTCTTGGCCCACTCTCTCTCTCTCTTTATATTATGCCTGATGTTTCGTATACTTGATACTTATACATAGAGTAGTTCTTGGCCCACTCTCTCTCTCTCTTTATATTATGCCTGATGTCTCGTATACTTGATACTTATACATAGAGTAGTTCTTGGCCCACTCTCTCTCTCTTTATATTATGCCTGATGTTTCGTATACTTGATACTTATACATAGAGTAGTTCTTGGCCCACTCTCTCTCTCTCTTTATATTATGCCTGATGTTTCGTATACTTGATACTTATACATAGAGTAGTTCTTGGCCCACTCTCTCTCTCTCTTTATATTATGCCTGATGTTTTGTATACTTGATACTTATACATAGAGTAGTTCTTGGCCCACTCTCTCTCTCTTTATATTATGCCTGATGTTTCGTATACTTGATACTTATACATAGAGTAGTTCTTGGCCCACTCTCTCTCTCTCTTTATATTATGCCTGATGTTTCGTATACTTGATACTTATACATAGAGTAGTTCTTGGCCCACTCTCTCTCTCTTTATATTATGCCTGATGTTTCGTATACTTGATACTTATACATAGAGTAGTTCTTGGCCCACTCTCTCTCTCTCTTTATATTATGCCCGATGTTTCGTATACTTGATACTTATACATAGAGTAGTTCTTGGCCCA
>KB308460.1:121707-148994 GCA_000328365.1 Capitella teleta
TCATTTTGCATGAATGCTTTAATGACCACAATGATCTTGAACTTCAAGCAACTTCATTTAAAATCAGGATTTCGTAAGAGGTGTATGCGTGGCATATGCTCTGCGAATTTCAAGTGCACAACTTACATAACCATAGAGATATCGGCATTTGAAAAAGTCATAATTGCTATTTCGCAAGATTACGCAAGAACGGTGCATCTAGGAGCAGAAATACTTCCGAGCTTTATTTTACATATTGATGCACTGAATCATTTGATGCCAGTTACAAGTCGTTAGCATTACTAGTCAATGAGTTTTTAGCGATCGCGTTTTCAACTTTGAAAAATCACTGCGACCTTGACCTTTAACCTTTGACCTTCAAACTTTCAGTGTTAATTCGAAATAACTTGCTTCATTAATAAGTGCAACTTACTAATTGACAAACATGAGCAAATTCAAAATATTCAGTACCAAACTTTGTTCAACTGAATACCGAACGAAGCAATGAAATTGGCTAAGTGTTGCCTAATATGTATTCCGACCGAAAACACACAAATCTTCTGAATTATCACATTTCCTTCTAAGACTCGGCAGCACACGTAGTATGCAACTCAGAAAAGTTACAAAATTAACAAAATTCGAAATAATCATCAATTTATGCAATTAAATGCTATAATTACCACAATGACCTTGACCTTGGTGCAACCTCATTTAAACTTATAATTACACAAAATGGCTACACTAGCAATATACTCTGCAAATTTCAATGCCACAACCTGCTTAACAACCGAGATATTTGCATTTAAAAAAGTCGTAATTACTATTATGCAAGATTACGCAAGAACGGTGCATCTGAGAGCAGTAATAGCGCTATTCATTGTTGTACATATCAATGCGCTGGATCGATTGATGCATGTTGTAAGACCCTAGCTCAATTAATGAATGAGCTAGAAGCGATCTAATTTGAGATTTTGAAAAATCGCTGTGACCTTGACCTTTGACCTTTAACCTACAAATTTGAATCAGACTCGCAGAATGACATGTACTATCAATGTGTGAAAGTTGCTGAATTATACTTCACGGAGTTCCGCGCAACGGCGCATAAAAAATCGTTCACGGACTTACAGAAAAAAAAAAAAAAAAAAAAAAAAAAAAAAAAAAAAACACGTAAAGTAACATAAGGAAAATTTTTAATTTAAAATTTTCCTTAAAAAACAACGTTTGAGCTTGAAGATAAAACCGCAAATTTCGCAGCACAAAGGAAAAGTGCATTTAAAGAGTGCGGATGCCGAATATAATGATTGTTTTTCTCTGAACTCCTCACCGCTTATGTTCACCAAGAAGTATAAGAGTATAAATATATTTATAATATGCATGTAGTATTTTCATAGCTCAGTAGGTTTAACCGGCTGACTGCAATCCTATGCCGACAGTGGGTCCCGGGTTCAAGACCCGATCAGGCCACGGGCGTTATGATTGTGAATTATAATTGTAATTCGTTATAATTGTAATTCTTCGGTGACTCTGCAGTGCTGCCCAACTGCGTAACAAGGCCGGGCGCTGTGTACTACTGTCTTTGGTGGTATGCAGGATAAAGAACCCTTGGGATTTATCGATAAGATTAGGGAGAAACCCCGGTCTCGGGCCTTCTGTTCTGGCGCCCGTATCATCCGATTGGTTTGGGTGGAGCTGTAAGACCCCTTCATGTCATGTCATGTAATAGTATTTTCAACACATCTTCTCCGATCTTGGAGCCTCGTGTTTAGTGATTTAAGTACTATGAGTTCTGAGAAACTGCTGCATGTAGCATCCAACCATGCGACCATTTCACGCAGAACGTTTGATAAGAAAAACACATCGAAAAACCAATTCCAATTCGAACAAGCAATTATATGATGTGATACTTCAGTTGCCATATCAGGACGCATTCAGCTGCGACGAAACCGGTCTCTGTTACCCTTCACTGTAGGATAACTGCAGGGCCTTCACTGTAGGGTAACTGCAGGGCCTACGGGCCTATACCCAGGTATTGGCCTACCTTAGCTCCCAGTCGAATGGGTAGTTTCGTCAACATGCTAGCATTTAGTGATTTACCATATATATTTTTAATGACGATGATTCTGACTGTGAAATACATAAACATAATGCATATAACTATCAATTATATTAAATGAGTTATACCATAATTCTGAAGAAATAATTTCACTGTTCGCGGGAAGCCATCTTGTTGATTTCTGCCACTGAAACTATTCGAAGCAGTTCCGATATATTTGGGTTACAAGTGGTTTCAGTTTCAGTTTCGCCCTGTCGAATTTGGACATAATGGATAGTTTCGCTCGTCTCATTCGACGACGATCTCTGAAACCAATCGTAGCCTCAGCAGATATATGAGACCATTGAGATGATTCTTAATTCAGCAATAAAATCAGATTAAAGCTATCTTTCGTAACTTGTACTTACTTGTTCTAATAATATTATTATAAGAGGCTTGCACTTGTAATCTTGTATGTGTTGGTTTTTATATAATATATATTTAATTATTCCATGCTTACAAATATAATATAACTAATACAAATTAGGATTATTAGGGCCTATATATCACCGAGAAAGAGCATTACAACCACCGAGATGTGCATTGGTGCGTGATCACAGGCAAAGTGCGTTGCACCCAAGGAGCGCGTGTTTTTAATACTTTCAGAATTCAGTGAGCAAATGCCATGTGATAGCGCTGATAATACTCTGTGATAAACTGATAATGATCCCTACGCGTTTCTGGGTTTATTTATGGCCTGCGAAGCATTGTTTTTGTTTACTTGTCGCGTCATCGCTAGCTCACGCCACCCTCTCTCGTACCTTCCATCGGAGTGCGCTTGTCATGGACGCGAGCTGCAGGTGCACGTGTTTTTGTTTACTTGTGACGTGTCTCCCCATTCACGCCATTTTATATCCCATGGCGTCTGTGATTGGTCGAATCACCACCCTCTTTACGCTGATTGGTTCATTTTGAGGGCGAGTCCATTTGACCTATATTTTACAAAACAACTATGGTGTCGTGATTTTCTATCATAATATACTTATTATTAGTATTATTCTCACATATATAGTTTTAATTAACATCATTAGTTAATACTTATTTTATAGCACTGCATGATAATATACAAAAATGTATAATTTATATTGATTCAGTGTATGAAGGTTTTTCTATGAATAATTCAAGAGCGTGACGTCACGATCGCTCCACTCGCAACGTGTAACCAGCATTTTGTGTAGAATCGCCGACCTGAATCCTCGTGTAGAAATCTTTGCACATATTTCGGTTCAGAAATCCAGGATCACAGACTCAAGATTAACAGGTAAGCCGCTGTTACACCATTCAACAACAATCTACTGAATTCAGATCAAAATTTCTCAGGATATATTCCTGACCTACATAATTTTTCCCGGCTTGTTTACTCGTAGTAAGCTGCTAAAGCCGCTTACATTAATCACTCGATACTCACTCATAAGCAACACAGTACAACAATATCAGATTAGGACAAGTACTGAATAAACAAATATTTTGAATTCCCATTAATCGTAACCACATAAGAGAATGTTTTTCACATATAAGGTGTGTTTGACTTCCCGGAGCAACTTGGCGGCTTGCCAGATTTGTAGTGCATGTGCACTTAGTTCCGCTGTGAGGTGATCGAGGGAGAATGCACTGATCAATTAAATCAATTGCTTCTGGGAAACTGCTAGGAAATGCTTTATCCCTTTCTCCTTTATTCCTCAAAAAAATAAAATAAAAAATAAACATTTCTCTTTCAGCTTGCGTGCGTATGAATTTTTTATCAGGAGATTGTGTTCTTAACTATTTTTAACTTCAACAAGGATGATGTTAGAAAAATATTGTTTTCCCGAAAGTTAGGTGAATTGAAAGGAGTGGGATTTTCTTAAACATAAAACGGGATGTGTTTGTTAATCAACTAAAATACTGTCTTACATGGTAATTGAACCAATAAACTGTCCTACATTATATTTATATCATAATCATTGCGTATGCCCACACGCACAGTATTGTACAAGATTATAGCATTAAATTCATGATTACATTTGCCATATATACCACTGTAACCCTAATCATATGGGTACAACTCCTGGTGTATTAAGCCATTGATTGAGTCTTATGTTTTAGAATATTGTACTGCGCAGCTACACGGGAGATGTACTGACGAAGTGCTCGTTTAATTGACAGCTGACTGTCAAAATTCAAAGCATCCGCATTTTGCAATTCTATCCTGGATCGAAAACATCCTTGATCGTGAGAAATATGGCGCTTTGAGGAACTTGTCCCCAGTTAACCTGATTTTAACTATTTTTAACTAGATATTTTGGGAAACTCTTATTACGTTATGTTAAGAGAACGAACTTGCGCGTGACTAGATTCAAAGTTCTCAAGTACTGCGTATATGTTAGTACTTCCATTGTACTGCGTATATGTTAGTACTTCGATTGTACTGCGTATATGTTAGTACTTCGATTGTACTGTGTTGGGCGTCTGTTGCTGAATCGCAGTTATGTTTTGGAATTCGCTTGGTTCGTTTATAAATATTGATGTTCTGTTCGTGCAATTTTGTGCATTTTTGTGCAATTGCGTGTAGTCACGAGATGTTATCAGTTCTCGCGCACTGAACGCACGTGTCATCGATGCTATGTTTTTACGATAAGAATTGATTTTAATTTAACTTCATCGATTCGCTGTCCTCCAACGCACACAGCTGTTCTTGTTTTCCTTCTCCACAATTTACGCCACTTGTTCAATTCGTGCGTAGGTGTGTTGCTAAAAATAGTAATTATATGCAAGATGTGGATCATCAGAGAGGCTAGGGGTAATCATATTATTGTGCGATTTTAACAAGAGTTTTATTTCTTCCTCTGAACATAATTGTAACTCAATGCGCCACCCTTCCTTATCATTTTATCAGCAGTAGACGTCTTCAAGCTTGTTTAATCTGTTGATATAAATGGGTATAGAAGAACTCAAAACCCATCGATTTGATAACTGTCTGTGATTGGTTATCATTCGACCTAATTCTTATCAAGTCGATTTTTCTTTTCTTTACGTGTAAGTTTTTATGGGTCGTTGACGTGGCGTCTCCATCATTTATCAAGTCTCACAATTATATTTATCTGTTTTATGTTTTGCAGTAATGCAGGCAGCCATTTTGGTTTTATAGTAAATAGTTTAGCTGTAAATTGCGTGAATTCATGGAGTGGTCATTACTCATCTCTACTCAATTCTCTCGAATTTTCCCGCATTTGATTCGGTCACGAATGGAGGCATTTGAATGCCTTTTATGCTTCGCGAAATATGTGTTTTAAACAGTTATAAAAAGCCTCTAAAATCGACTGAGCGACATTCCAATTGAGTTTCGTTTAAATAATTCACGGTTTGTTGATATCGCATTCCTCATTCCATTACTTGGCTCACTTCCAAGAGTCGCTCGCCAAATTCGATACAAGGCGATCAGGAGAATGCACGCAGATGCTTGATGATGTGACGTCACAGATGTTATGTAACTCTCCCTGGGCATAAAATCTTGGATTATTTATAAGAAATAGGGAAATGAATTATTAATTCACGTGCGCCATGAGGAGATGTGTATTTCATGATCGCCATATATGGTCATAACTGATCTGGAAGCGAAAGTCAAAAAAAAAAAAAAAATGAAAAAAAAATGAGTTGAACTGTCTGGGTGAACTGGCACCGTGCCAATGGTCAAGTGATCAGTTTGCTCGAAAGGGACAGCCCTTTTGAGCTGTCTCTCTCCTGCACTGCTTGTGTGGCGATCGTCCGAACTGACCGCTTAACTGAGTGACGAATACCTGAAAATGGTCAGATATAATTATAATGTAATAATAACTAATAATAATTATAATATTGATTTTATGTTGCTGGCTTTCAGTCCATAGAGATGGCTGATGTTCTTCACCCTCCTCAGTCCAGCGACATCACCTTGGACCTTCGTGAGGTCAAGATCTCCTCAGATGACCACAGGCCAGCATCAGACAGCGGGTAGGCACTAGTCATTCAAGTATTACGTAATCATATATACTAATTAGAAACCCGTGCTTGATTCATCCACTGATTTTGCATTGTGCTCGATTTGAGAACCACCAATATTTTAATTTATTCAAATTACTCTGCATGCTGGCTCAGGCGTCACGCTATGACGTAACTATGACGTCACTGGCCGTGAGTTCATGTGTAGTGCTGCATCCCAAATAAACCCGCGTATTTCTTTTGCTTCCATGTGATTTATAATCATATCCACTTAAGTAATCTCTTTTTACGGCCAATAAAATTACGCATCTCTTTAAGTGCACGTGCACTGAGTGCCAATTGACCTTTGACCTGCGTGGAACTCTTGATCCGTGGATGAGGTCCAAAAGAGCTTCTTCAATGTCTTCATTTGTGTTGTTCTCTCCTGCAGAGTAATCATGGATTCTGGCTGCACGACCCCCGATTCCATCGACCGTCTCTCCCCTCAGCAGAATTCATCTGGTCAGTTTTGTACTTGTGGTCAAAATAAGTTAGCTGCACTTGATGCTAATTAATTAGCTTTCTAAATGCAAATTTTTATACTTTGAGAAATCGTGAAAGAGCTTGGATTATCGTTGATCATATTTTTGTTGGCAGCGTTTATAATAATAATAAAAATAAAAATAATAATAAAAATAAAAATAATAAAAATAGAAATAATAATAAAAATAATAATAATAATAATAATAATAATAACACTAGAATTGCACAATTGTGCCAATTGTCTTTCTCTTTGCTTTGCTGCGCTTTATTTTCTCATTTGTGGTTTATTTTGTAAACTGCTGTTATGTAACAAGATTGCTGATTGAGGTCAGTATTTGCCTGGAGGTCATTTCACTTGTTGGCCTTCTAAGGTCAACCCTGGTGATAAATGCACTTAAATCAACTTGCTTGTCCACTGGAACACTTGGTTGGCTCTCAGTTGTGGACTGAATGCCACTTGAGTGATAACTTCTTTTAAATACTCTTGACGTGATCTTCGTTACACCTTAAGGAGCTGCCTGGGTGTCTTCATTAGCAAGGTCATTTCAAATTGAGTTGAAGTGGGATGTTGAGCATATTTCTTATCTTGTAAGACGCGCTGCTTTGATTTATGATGTTAACCCAGTTTCATGTTGTTCAGGACCTGACCTTCTGGTTGAGGCTGGTGACCTGTGGACCACCCAGCGTGATGCCGCTGTGAAGTTGCGCACTGAGACTGAAGGACCTCTGTCCGAGATCCCCGTGTCGGTGGTCACCGTGTTTCAAAGAACGGTCAAGCGATTCCCCAAGCATGCTGCCCTTTGCCAGAAGGTGGACGGTCAGTGGAAGAACTGGACGTACGACGAGTACTACCGCGATGTCCGGCAAGTGGCTCGTGCGTTTATTAAACTTGGTCTTGAGGCGTATCACGGCGTGGGCATCATTGGCTTCAATTCACCCGAGTGGTTCATTTCTGACCTGGCTGCCATCTTCGCAGGGTGAGAAATCAGTTTGTGAATTTCTCTGCATATTTGTGCAATTGTGATTTATTTCAGGGGTTTTGCTGTGGGCATCTACACGACCAACTCCCCCTCAGCCGTGCAGTATGTGGCGCAGAACGCAGACTGCAACATCTTGGTTGTGGAGAACGACTCCCAGCTGCAGAAGGTGCTGAAGGTGCGCGATGAGCTGCCTGCGCTCAAAGCCATCGTCCAGTACAACGGCAAACCCAAGGAGTCCTATCCGGACGTCTACTCCTGGGCGGAGCTCATGGCCATGGGAGCAGGAGCGGAGTGTGTTGACGCCCTCGAAGCGAGGATCAAGGCTCAAGCGCCAAATAAATGCTGCACCCTCATCTACACAGTGGGTCTTTATTAATTCATTATTCTCCTCATTTAAATATCTTCCCTCATAGTCTGGTACGACCGGAAATCCCAAAGGAGTCATGCTCAGCCATGATAACATGACATGGACGGCTAATGTAGCCGGCCAGACGGCTAAGCTGTTGTATGGGGAAGAAGTGGCTTTGAGTTATCTTCCGCTGAGTCATATCGCAGCTCAGATGCTGGACATATACATGCCTCTGTTCTACGGCGCAGTGTGCTATTTCGCTCAGCCGGACGCCCTGAAGGGCTCCCTCTTGGCGACTCTGAAGGAAGTCAGACCCACTCTGTTCTTTGGGGTTCCAAGGGTTTGGGAGAAGTTCCAAGAGGGATTGATTAAAATGGGAAGACAGAACACAGGGATGAAGAAGAAGGTGGCTGCTTGGGCTAAAGGAGTTGGCTTGAAGGGGAATATGGCCATCATGAATGGGTGAGTCACGCATCTCAATAAATCTCTCTTCTTAACAAAAAATCTTTTTCCTCGGATTTTTTTTATACATTTTTCTAGTCTTAACGGAGAGAAAAAGCGGTAATTGTCTTTTTCTTTTGAATGTTAAGCATGGTTTTTCATTTAAATATTTAGCATGGTTTTTCATTTATATATTTAGCATGGTTTTTTATAACTATTCAATGTCATTATTGCTTATTACTTATTACTTGTTGCGAGCGTTTTCTCTGCTTTTTTCTTTGTTTTTCATTTTTGTGCGGTTTTATATTTTTTGATCAGTTTTGGACTTTTGATATGTACGTTATGTTTTTTTATTTGTTTGTTCTGCATATTCCCTTTTTTTGTCATCTTTTTAATTTGTTTATTTGTGCTTTTCAATCTTTCCTCAGTCGCACGTCCAAACCGTTCGGCTGGACCGTAGCCAACGCGATGGTCTTCAAGAAGGTCCAGCAGGGCTTAGGTCTTGACCGATGCAAGTACTGCTTGACTGGTGCTGCTCCGATCACGCGTGAAACTCTGGACTTCTTCATGAGCCTTAACATTCCTCTCTTGGAGTTGTACGGCATGAGCGAGAGTTGTGGCCCGCACACGATTTCCTTCCCGTGGAAATACAACGTCACCAGCGTTGGAGTTGAGTTCCTCGGCGTTTCGACTAAACTTGCAAATCCCGATAAGGACGGAGAGGGAGAGATTTGCATGGGAGGACGCCACGTGTTCATGGGCTACCTCAACATGGAGGACAAGACTCGCGAGACCCTCGATGAAGACGGCTGGTTGCACACTGGAGACATCGGCCGGAGGGATAAGAACGGCTTCCTCTACATCACTGGCCGCATCAAAGGTGAATCTCTTATTTTTTATTTAGTTTCCCCTTCAATCAATTTTTCCCTGATCCTTTTAGAGCTGATCATCACGGCTGGAGGGGAGAACGTAGCTCCTGTTCCCGTTGAGGATATCGTGAAGGAAGAACTTCCGATCGTCTCCAATTGCATGCTGATTGGAGACAAAAAGAAATTCCTTTCCATTCTGCTCACTCTCAAAACTGAAGTTGATTCCGACACGATGCTTCCCCTCGATCAACTGACCCTCGAGGCGCAGGATTGGTGTCGGCAGAGAGGATCCAAAGCCACGACCGTCTCCGAAATCCTCGACTCTAAAGACGAAGCCGTCTTGCGAGGAATCCAGGAAGGCATTGATCGAAGCAACGCACGATCGACGTCGAGAGCTCAGAAAATGCAGAAATGGTCGATTCTACCCAAGGACTTCTCTATTCCTGGCGATGAACTAGGTTAGTTTGGATTTATATTATGTAATTGATGGCCATTGATTTCTTATTTGCAGGACCCACGTTGAAATTGAAACGACCCGTGGTCGCCAATCTATACAAGAGTACGATAGAGGCCTTCTACGTCGAGTGATATTTCTGTGCATGAGACTAAAAGAAAGACTGTTCCTCCTGTGTATGTTCTTGGCCAATGTTCCTACCTAACATGCAAAATAAGATGTCACCAAAAATTCATTCCATTTAATTTTTTTTTTTTGCTTAAATTTCACTCATTTTTGTTTTCAATTCTGCTTTTTTAATGTTGTGGGTAAAAATAGTGAGTGATTTTGTGTTCTCTGATTGGTGCATTTTGCTGTTTGTCATTTTTTCACATGAACTAAACCAGCATCTCTTCTGCATTGTTAATTTATTTTTTTCTGGATGCATCTTAACTTTGATGCGGCAAAGTGTTCACTTGTTGAGATGACTGAATGTTTAATCTGCTCACTACGAACGTACTTGCCAGATGTTGACTTGATATTACATTAAAATGATCTCCATGATTATCATGTCATATTTCCACTCAATAAAATTGTGTAAAAGCTTCACGCTTCTCTTTTCATGTATTCTTTTGTGTTTAGTTGAAAATCCAGATTTTCTCTAAAACATGCTCAGTTTTTGTTTTTGTTTGTTTGTTTCTTGTTCCCCTCTTGGCCGGAAGGAGACGTCCAGATGACGTATAGCTACTACTGTACTTAATGGATGAACAAATTACAATTTACAACCGGCAGACGTCGCTTCTATTAGCAAATGACAAATGAGCTGAAATAGCCAACTGCGATACATGCAATATTTAACTCCCATGAAGATATTTACAGCATGTAAGTTTTGTACACTGACCAAAGATACTCCATGAGCGAAATCATAACGCAGTGTGTTTTGCACACGGCACTAATGGCCAGTATTAACCATTGGGCGAATCGGGCGCGAGCCCCCCCCCCCCCTTCCCCTCAGCAAAAAAAAAAAAAAAAGAAGGAAAGATTGACTTCTGCCAGATCGCGCCTGAGCTCTTTCAGTGTAATCACCGGTAATTGAATCCTTAGGGATTTTGGAGAGTTCAATGGTCGATTGTTTTGACACTGATCCCCGTGAAGATCGCCCGCATGTCAGGATCTGCCAAAAGTAGGCATTTGTCTCATGAAAATCAAAGTGGACTTTTTATATTACCCAGGTAAAATACACTTCACTGATTATGGTGATCTAAACCAGATCAAAATCAATGGTTCCTAACTGCTGGAATAAATCTTTGAAGCTCGATCCAGTGCTAGGCGGATTTGAAGAACTAAACTTTTGAGAAAAGTAGACTCAAGAGTTTGACATTATTGAAATCGTATTAAATGACACTTACAATCATAATACAAAAATGAAATTTGGAATATAGGATGCCTTCACACTTCGCATTATTATCAGTATCCCAGCCGTGCTCTGAGGGCTTCAGTGTAAATGTATTATTATGATTACTTGTTATCTACATTATTTAGCTGTGATCATTTTGGATTCGCATGCTTCATAATCATAATTACTTTTGTTGTGGATTGAAATTCATTTTTATATATTTTTTTTCGTTGTCTATATCATTGGTTTACCATTACTGCGTTAATGTATTTGCCGATGTCATTTTTATTATGCCATACTATTGCGCGCAATACTTTTAGTAGTTGTAGATTTTGATTGGTCAGTTTTGTCACGTGACTTTTTCCAGGCTCCTCATTGGTCGTTGAATTAAAAACTTTTGTATTGATGCGAATTCGAAGGCGTCTAGTCGTTTTATTTTTTGCTCAGTGAAATTGCCAGTATTTTGAGAGTGTGTCCGTTTTAACTTTAAAGCACTGTAATAAACATTGAATTGCCAAAAAATAGTGTTTTCGACATGGCTTTTACGTGACATAATCCAAACCTCAAATGCCCCAGATTGCATAGATTTGCATCTTTTTTTTTTTTTTTATTTTTATGGGGGCGGTCCCCCATACCCCCCTCGGGGAATGCGCCGCTTCGCGGCTTGCACATCTTCACATGAGACATGGAGCCCCCCTCAGGTAAATCCTGGAAACGCCACTGCTAATGGCGGTTTTGGCGAAGTTGTGTAATGGATTATATTTGCACTGATGATCGAATGCACTCAGAATCTCCGAGGACGTGAAGTTTATTTTGCTCGTTACGTGTGAATTGCATCATTAGTTAGAATTGATGAGAGCCAGAAACAAGGGATAAAGGGAGACTGAGTGAAGCGACTTCGGCTGAGTTCGGCTAAGTTCGGCAATTTCCGGAAAGTCGAGCGTCCGCCATCTTGCTTTGACTGTCGGCTGCGGTTTTTTCTGCTGTGGTTTTTGCTTTTTGATTGACTTTCTTGTTGACATGGCTACTAAAGGTGCTAGGTACTGCTGTGCATAATAACAAGACTTCGTTTGATCCCAGAACGTCGAAAAAAGTGAGATTTCATCGTTTTCCATCGGACAAAGACAGGTAAGCACTAATCTCGTTCTAAGACTCCTATTGCTATAAGAATCATCCCCACAGATTATGGCTATATGGAGTTGGGTAAGCACTAGCTTAGCTGACATACTACAGCGAGACATGCAACATGGCGTTTGTTTAATTCTTCACGAAGTGATATTTTGTTGCGGGTTTTAATTAATGTAAGTTAAGACATGATGATACTGGCTCATATTGCTTTTTCTTGGAGCATAAATATACCATCTAACGTCTGGAGGGCTGTGTGGAGCCTCACAGCCAGTAGACGCCAAAAGAAGCGGTTTACGGTCGGGCGAGGTACACAGACCTCGCCCGAGAATCTGTGCTAGCACTAGCTCAATGTTCTGTGTAATGTGTGTTGACAAAAGCAGGTCACTGATAGCATGTAGGCTTAGCGCATGGCTGTGTACAGTGTGTATAAAGTAGCACATATTTATAATACAAATATATTTTAGATAATTTTTTATATTTATAACATATTGTAATTTTTGTACTTTTGTTCCAACATTGTGACAGTCACTGCGTCACTTGAGTGTCACTGAGTATTGATTCAAGTTGACTCAACTGACTTGATTTTGAGTACTAATGATTTATGTAAATAGTTTTCATTCCCTTGTCTTACTGTTGTTTTATTCTCAGATGCCAACGCTGGATCATCAACTTGGGGCGTGTTGACTTGAATCTGTCCAATGTTAAGTCTAAAGTCGTCTGCTCTGTTCACTTTGAGGAAGTTACATACAACTGCCCGACGGACACAGCTGCTTCAAGTTTAAACCCCAATGCTACACCAACGCTTGTATCTTGCCTGATTCCTCCACCTCGAATTGTATTATGCGTCCGCCCTGCGTCACGTCCATCTGAACCAGAGGCGTTTGATGGGCCTGATTCAGTAGCAGCCAATGATATGGACTCTATAGATGGACTATTTCTATTGGCCAGTGTATGTCAACGGTATTGAGACTACTGGAAGTAGCAAGCAAAAGGAAGTAGCACTGTACTTTTATAGAGTTTGAGTAGGTCTACGGTAGACTACCTATCCCGCATTTCTGATTGGTTTACGCATTACCGTATTGCGCGCGTAAAAAGTGTGTTCTGATGGTGATATCATAACGCACTTTTCCATCGAACACTTCCGGCGTCTGGTTCTGTTGATCAATCGACGTTTGAAGATTTTCCCGATTGAGAGACCATGACACGCAAATGTGTCGTTGTCAGTTGTTCAAACCGATATCACCACAATTCGCCAACAACCTTTCATCGGTAAATTTATAAATGATCATTCACATAATAATATATAGGTCCTCAAGCATCAGTGACGTGTAACTTCAGAAATCTCTCATGTTTAATTTGTGTGCAGACTGAAGAAGATTTTGTTTACCCTTCTCAGATTTCTGTATCTGGAAATCTGAGAAGACTGCAGAAATGCGGAAATAATTAGAATAATATTATTATTAATAATAATTATAGCACCTGATTATTCCGTCAGGCCTATACTCTCCAAGGCAGAGAACGACGTCTTCAAAATGGGTTGAAACCTCAAGTCAAGTGAGGATTTTGAGGAAATGTTCTGACATCTACCACCAAGGCTACGAGTTCAACTGACCAAGGGAAGAAGATTGTGTGGGAAAAGCACCAGAAGGCAATGGAACTCTCTTTTCTTCCGAAATAATGCGGGAATAATAGAAAATAGACAATGTCCTACGCCAATCCGGATTCAGCCTCTCTCAAGCACAGACACTCTGGAAACAATTTTCAATTCTTAAATAGATTCCCTTTCTCCCAAACCATGATCAGTCTGATTGTCTAATTATATGCAATCATATTCTCCCCTGCCGTGTTCTCGCCACAGTTGTACCCTTGTGTTGAAATTTAAAAAAAACACAACAGGTTTGAAGTAGTACTTATTGGAGATATTCCAGTGCATATGCATTTTACTCAATATTTACTTATTGGAGATATTCCAGTGCATATGCATTTTACTCAATATTTACTTATTGAGTAAAATGCATGCATGTCCTGGACCTTCTCCGCCCATCTGATCGCTCAGTCTTTTTAAATCTATTTTTATATTTATCCGTCGGTTTCTAATATATAATTACTCATAATGACATATAGGCCGACAGTATGCTGAAATAACCGCATCTAATGAGATTAAATATGACAAGCAATCTGGTCACCCACTCAACAATGTGGAAGCAATAATCAGCAATCATTACGTTCTTATTATCATTCCGTGACAGGCTCGAAAACCGGTAAATCGTATTTTTTAAAGTTATAGAGATATGAGATAGCCTTCTATGTTGGTTTCAAGCAAGATCAGGCTATATTGTAACATATAATATAACATATTAAAAAGAAAATTTAGTCATACGGACAACCAGTGTGTATTCATCGTTTTTCGGGTGTGAGAGATCGACAGTCATTGAGTCGTTTGAGGCACAACACTTGTTTGAGGTGTTCGGTCATTGTCTAACGAGCAGACGACGCCACAGCACCAGTCGAAGCGGCCTACTGCGTGTTACACAATGGTGTTTGGTCAGACTCCAAAGCATACAACCCAAAATCATAACGCACTTTTGATGCGTTATGATTTTTAAAATCATTTCATCGATAACGGATGGTCGACATGGACTCCAAAGTTCCGAACAACTTCTCCTTGGTGGAGCTGCCTCTTCTCCAATCCAGGCTTGAAGGTCTTTCACTATCTCTATGAACGTGACGAGTACAATTCGCAAATTCATCTCAGAAAAATGAGAAAACAAATGAATGCGCGCATTTCAACAGTGCCACGGAACGCAAGAACGCAACACTCTTCTGCCAGAAAATTCGTATTTTGATATTGATCAAATGTTACGCAACACTTGACAAACCCGTGAGTGCAATAACCGATTTATCCGCTGCGCATCATGCCTTAATATAATTGTACATTAGTCATCATCCCATATGTATACACCAAACGAATGAAACTATTGAAATTAATACTTGTATTATATAATAGATATGTTTGATACAAATATCGTCAGAAATATTAGCATTACATGCATTTGCTGAACAACAAATTATATGTTTATTGACTTATTACAAAATCGACTCATTTATTCCAACACAAAATTGTGGTCATGATATTTAAGCACAAAAACAAGCGTTGAAAGTAAAGTTATTCACCAATTAATGAGGTAATTAAATCTGAAGTTATTCACCAATTAATGAGGTAATTAAATCTGAAGTTATTCACGAGCACCGAAGGAAGTTGCTTCCGGGCAGACCGGAAGTCCATCTCAGAACACCACAGTCATAACAGAACACAATATCAGCACAATCTGAACCGATGTATGGTGAAGATCCGTCGCCACGTTAACCTCGACTGAAAAACGAAAACGAGGCTCCATTGAATAAACAACCAATACTAATGCTCGAAATATCTGTAACCGTATATTCGAAGCAATCGGTTTTTAAAGTCATACATTTTGAGAACCCTCTGCATATGGGGGCGGCCATGACACCCACGTGACCTAGAAACCCGATTTCGTCGTCCAAATTGAGTTTCTTAGGAATTTAGTTGGCATTTCAGAACAAGTCAGTTTGTGCAATTTTACGGATCCCTACCTGGAGCTGAGTTTTCCTTTTGCATCCCGCACTGCTGAAGTTGTGGAAGGATGGAGTTCCAAAAGCTGACTGCTCTCGGCAGGAGGCGTCGCTGTATCGATGCCGGGCTCAGATTCGACTCAAATTCCAAGTATTCGTCATTTTCGTTGTAGGCCGGCCAGTCGTGCTCAGCGCCACTCAGATTGGTGAAAACCGGCGATCTGCTCAGCAAGAACAAACACGCAATTCAGTCATAGACATGATCTAGTTAAGTTTTGATAGTTTAATTGGTTTACTGTGATATTAATATATATTAATATAAGCAAATCGTGCTGGACTTTATGTGAATGGTTTGCGGCGAAATGCAGCAAACTTTTATTACTAACGATAGTTTCAATAGCTACAAAATGAGTGGCCTTGATCTTGGACTGACCTCAATCAGAGTTCATACATCGATCAGGGTAGAGTATCCCCTGTTCGATGAACGATTTAGTCACCAGCTAGGAATTTTATTTTCAATTGTGTAGTTTGAATACTCGATAGTGACCCTGGTGGACCATCATTTGTCCATGCAAATATTTAGAGTATCTTGCGCACGGTCACTTATATCTGGTATGCATCGACGCATGGCGCTGAGGCGAGAATTACCTGATAAGATAACTAAAATGAGAGAATTGATGGACATGCATTTGAATACCTGGGGTAGATGCGCGTTCATCAGTATATAAGATAAACCGGTTGTACCCATGCAGAACGACGAAGAAGGGATTTTTCAGATAATAATTATATGATGTAATTTTATGACCACAATACGACTGCATGAGCCTCATATGGCAAAGTAAAACGTTTGTGTCTACAGATATCGCAGTAGTTGCCTAATGCACGAAAATAATTCAACTTTGAAATAAATACCAGAATATATTATTGAACCGAAATAAGTACTGTGCATTCAATATTCTGCTGTGAGAATAATATGTTAGTGTGTGTATACTGTAGAATATTGACCTTCTAATTAAGATTGTAAATTTAATTTAGGAATCGGCCAAATTTATTTTTAATTCAATGGATACAGTTATTATGTCAAGTACCTAGATGTGTACGTGCAATTGGTGGTTACTATATTACATGCAAATGAGTATACCGGGAGATATCTAAATTTGAGAGGCATGCTACAATTGACGGAGGCGGACATTGTTATTTTATTGACAATGTGCATATGATTGATTATAAATAGTATTCCATTTGTATCAAGTGTCTTTGAAATGTATGCTTGGAGCCATGACCTGAGAGTCTGTCGATCTCATATACGCTAGTAGAACTGTTCTTTCATCGAGACATCATTCATGACATCGTCTGTCAGTCACTCAGTTTGTGACGCAATACGTTTGGTGGTAAACATACCTTTAATCGCGCGATCGAAGCGTTTTTCATTTGCTCGTGCTTGGCACTTGTATGTGCTCCTTTCAATGACTATTTAAACCATCTGCCCCGTGACACCGAGACTCAGAAGGGATTTATCATTGGAAATTCTCATTCTTGGTTGTCTGCTTTCATTTGGTTAATACAAGTGTTGTTAGACACGTGTCATGATTACCTGACATTTTAAGATTGTATACTGATCAGAAAACACAATAAAAATCAATAATTAAAGTGTAAGCTCATCAGAATGGATTACTGTGGCATGTTAGGGTATCATTGGCCTCAATAACCGCCTCATATCACACCCACGTCGGCTGTTAACTTAGTTGAAAGAGAATGACATATAGCTAGAATGGCGATTCATCTCGATGTTTACACTCGATAACCTTGTTGTTATCTTATGAGAGCATAGATTTCTGCGTTCGCGATAGAGGACACCGCTGCTGCTATTCTTAGATTAGACTTTGACTGAGCACATTGACTGAGCACATTCCCATTGACTTCGTGAGACCGGAATAGCATCTGGTTGTTTTTGCTTTTAAACTGGTTAATTTTTTAAACTGCTTAATTTTTATAAGTCAACGTTTCACGCGCGGTTAAACATCTCTGAAGCACTCAAGTGGAATGAGGGTGTATATATAGACCACCCAATGTAGGCCTATACAGTATCGTAAATACTGAGATCTAGTTATGATGATGATCATTGTCTGTACTCATTTTTCCTTTTTGAATTTTCCACTTTAAAAACACCCTCATCCGGGTTAAATGGGTCGGAGCGAATGACCTTGTGCCATTTTACTCAATATAAAACTAAAGTTTATTCCATTAAAGTTGGTGCAATCAGGTTATCCGGTCACAAATGTTGCTTCAAATCTCGCTGGTCGCTAGCCGAATAGGTCACAACCAAAGCAATTATGAATCTTGTAGGCATGATAACTTGGCAGAACTATCAACACGTTAAATTGAGTTCATAGGTCACTCACCCAGTGTCAGCAAAGGTGGCGAATGAGTGCATAAGAGCGGAAGCGACGGCGTTCGTCTCCAGGGCAGAGGCGTTGTACATGGCGAGTTCCTCATCAGCGTAGATGCCGAAGAGGTAGTGGATTCCCTCTGCGTGGAATGGTCCCACTTCAATCGGGTACCCGGAGGGACTAAGGAGCCCCTTGTGGGTGTGGTAATACAAATAGCCTTGGCGTCCCAAGTCGCGAATTCTGTCCAAGGCGTTCCTCGTCTCCGCAACGAACACGCTGTCAGTGAACAGTTCGATTGTTGCCAGGAGGTTGGAGAGTTGGTCACTTGGGTCACCTATATACTGGTCGACTATTATATTCTTCAGTTTAACGTCATTCTCTGAGAATCCTCTTTGGTCGAGGGACGTGTCGAACCATATGAGGAGATCATCCACGTACTTCCTCACCTGTTCGATGCTAATGCCGTTGACGAAATCCAGGTGGACGACCTCTTTCAGGAGACGGACGACGACTTCTCCATCGTGGCGCACCGTTCCACCCAGGAGGCTATCCATGTTGAGATTTCCACTCTCCCAAAGTTCCTTAGGTTGCATGGGCAGGAAGCCTCCCTCTCCGTCCACCACAGGTGCTTGTTGCCAATACTTTGACATCAGTAACTGGCGAGCGTCGACCCCCTGAAGGCATTTAACAACATCTGAAGCATTAGAGCAATGAACTGTATCCAGGAGAGCTTGAATAGAGTTCTCTTTCTCCAGGAATCTGTTTGTTGTCAGATTGCGTGTGTACTCCAGCCCGCTCATGACGATTGCCCGTTTGAAGAGGTTTTTTGACCTGGGGCTGATGGCTTGCAGACTGACGCACCACGCCCCCGCACTCTCGCCCAACAGCGTCACTTTGTCGGGATCCCCTCCAAACTCCTCTATGTTGTCATGGATCCACTGCAAAGCCTGGACTTGATCCAGCAGCCCCATGTTGCCAGGGATACGATCGTCACCCGTACTGAGGAATCCGAAATAGTTGAGGCGGTAGTTGATGGTGATGATGATGACATTCTGCTTCGTGGCGAACGCGCTTCCTCGGTAGATGTTGGAGCAGCCGAAGAAGTAGTTCCCACCGTGAATGTACACGAGGATCGGCAGCCGCTTGGTGCGGTTGATGGTTCCCCCAGGGATGTGGATGTTCAAGAACAAGCAGTCTTCGCCAAACTCAGTCGGCATGGTCGCCTTCAGGGGCTGGAATACTGGCGAGCCGGTCCATTGCGACGGCTGAGCACACGCGGCTCCGTATTGCTTGGCTTCCCTGACTCCAGACCAAGCAGCGTGTGGTTGTGGCGGCATGAAGCGAAGGCGTCCTACAGGGGGCGCTGCGAATGGCACACCGAGGAACTCGACGACCTCTCCGTAGGTGTGGCTTGTGTGTACGCCCTCTAATGTCCCTGATGACGTCTGCACCTGCAGTGCAGAAGACAATGCAAGAAGCATCGCAAGCAGAAGCCACACTTGTTGCAGCATATCTTAGAAGTCACTGAGCAACGAGTCGCAGAGGCACAAAGTTATTTTTACCCAATCGTTATTTCGCCACTTGCTTAAATAGCAGCATCGCCTGCTCGGTTCACTGTTGCGCCTCTATGTTGGAGAATACGCCTTCAGCTTTAGTATATATAGGGCTGTTTAGCCACTACCAGGCCGGCGCTGCAGACAGGCTCACCCGCCGGTAAAAAGTGCTTTTTCCATAGGAATAGCATTGCAGACCTGCTGTTCGTTTATCTATACTGACAGGCCGGCCGGCGGGCGGGAGGGCGCAATCCGCCGTTCGTCGGTCGGTCTGCAGCCATCAGAGCGGAAATTCGGGGTTCTCATGCGTGTGCAATGAAGCGTTCAGTGTGATATGGAGCATTGTCAGAGTATATGCGCACTGGTCATGCATCATTTCCTCAATGACAAATCCACAAATTAAGGTTTTAATTATTATTAATCTCCTAATAATTCTGAATGTTGCTCCAATAGCTATATATAATAATCACATACAAACTAGTCGGCAGTCTGTTAATATCAAATGTTTGACCAGCACAAGTGTACACACACAGTGCACAGTGTACACATTATTTGGATATTTATGCATCAAACTTGAATAATTCTATTATTCAAGTATTATTACCAACTTTGCTGCATTGTGTATAAATATATATTACAAAAGTATCGGCAGCGCCGCCAGGCAGTGGGTAAACTAAAGTTTCAAAATCTGTTTCAAAACAAAGCTAAAGTTTCAAAACCTCTTGATTACGCAATGACTGGCTATTCGTAAAATCATTCAAGTGTAGATGTGAATAGACATTGTTGTGAAGCTCTCTGACTTCGGTGTAGGTCATGCTTTGAAGTCGCCCAACCTGTGTTTGCATGCATAGCACAAGGTCAGTGTACTGCATACAAAAAGTGACGTCAAAATTAAAAGATGCTTAAATTTGTCACGAAAACAGTTATTATTATATTTTAAAGGTTGGCTCCAGTCTATTATGCTAATTTTATTGTGTAAAACACAGACCATAAGAATAAGACCATCGTTATTTGTGCCACAAACTGAATGATGAATGTTTAGTTGCGTTCGTAGTAGGATAGAATGTCAGCTATTGCATAATCATGATTACATTGGATATATGCGAATTCTCTCCACGCATTAAACAGTAGACTATTTCGGGTTTGTGAATAAACAGGTGGCATCACCATCAATTGGTTTCAACTTTTTACCGTGATGTCACGATGAGCTCATGAATATTCATTCTTTTACTGTGTCATTATCGTTAATGTTGAAAAAAAATATGTTCATGTTTATGTTCAGCTATTCTTTGCATAGAATCAAGAAATCCACAAAGTGATATCATTACTATGTAACTGGAATCATCTTTGATGCTTAGTTCAGCTTATCCACAAAAAAGCATGCTCACAAAATGTCCCTTACATTAGCATTTTAGCTGCATGATGCTGGCTCAAGTGTCTCGCAATTTCATCCCGTTCTTCAGATTTCTTGTTACGTCGAGCATAATGGAGAGGAGTGTAATTGTCATCATCTGTGATGCATGGATCAGCGCCGGTTTCAAGAAATGTGCATTGCGCTTTGCAGATGCCATAGTCAATGGTGAGAATCCTCCGTTCTTTGTTTTCATATTCACATTTGCGCCATGTTTAATCAAGAGTTCCACAATTTTATCTCGTTCTTCAGGATTACTACCCACGACATGATAGAGAGGAGTGTAATTGTCATAATCTGTGATGCATGGATCAGCGCCATGTTCAAGAAGTAGTTTGACACAATGTGCATTGCGCTTTGCAGATGCCATAGTCAATGGTGAGAATCCTTCGTTCTAAAATGCTCTAAAATGATCGGTTTCAGTTTCTGAGTTTCTCAAGAAATATAGATTATTGTTGATTATTTCTAATCATTTGGCGGTTTCTTCAAAGACGTTCTTACCTGATCAGAATATCCACGTCCCTCAGAAAATGTGAAATTTGATTACATTTCATTTTCCATGAGCCAAATTTAGATATAAAGATAATCAAAACATTAATTCTGGATGAACAAAAGGGACGAGGGGGTCGGTCTTCTCGCGCGACGTTGCAATTTCAAAAGTGACATTTCGACGGTCTGACAGCCGATTCTGAGAACAAAACGGACGCGACTAGGCTCCCCAGTTCCAGTTCATTTCTCGAAATGGAAACGTCCACCGCGACTTTTTTCACAGACCAGCAAAGACTGCAGCTCGACCTACAAGGTGTCTTTGCCAGGACCCTGGCGGTGAGCATATTTATTTATATATATATATATTTTCTCTTGAAGTTCTTGAGATAATGAGGGGGAAATAAAGACGCCTTTGCGAGAGGGTAACCATAACATAGCTTGAGGAATTAATGCTATTGCCTTAATTACAATATATATCGGAACTTGGGAATCAGATCAATAAGTGATTTAGCTACTCGTATTTAGGAAATTTTGCTTGGCGATTAAATTATTTCATGATATACGTAATTTATTGCAAGATCACGTCGCTGTTTACTTGTTCAAGCTATGGAGTTCGTGAATTATAAGGGTTTCAAAATGTAACCAGGCTTGTGCTCTCAGTTATCACGGCATGGGCTGTAATACATCATTCTGTTGTCATGGTTAGTTTAATTTCACGATTATGGCGTGATTGTATTGGTCACGAAATTATTTCGGTTTGACAGTATTTATTTCGCAGTCAACTGTGTCCTTTGAAATAAGAACGTGGGTTCTAACCCTAACCCTAACCCTAACCCTAACCCTAACCCTAACCCAACCCTCGCTTCAACCTTCAGGTTGGGAGATGGCCTACAAGTACAGGGGATGTCGCGGACATGGCGTCCGTCCTCAGGAACGTTGAGACCTGGGTGAGGACCCTGCAGGAGTTGACGGTCCCTCGCAACGGCGTCTGTCGTACTGCCGGTCTCTCCTAGTAATGTGCTAATGCTTGTTGAAAATGCATGACCTTGTACTGTTTTTATATTGCGTGAATGCATCTGATATAATGACGGGATATATTACGAGAATTTCACGATGCGGCGCAAAGTGTAACACCGATTTTTTATTATTATTTTTTTTATTAGTAGAGACTTGCAGTAGATGTTGTAGAAAGAACCCTATCTATAATTATTATCTATTTCATATAATCTCTCATGGTTACGCACGTGTGGACGTCTTTTCAAAAAATCGGACTATCGTTTTGTGTCTTTTTATGGATTAACATCAGCAAATTGTGAAATAACAACACACAATTGTGCTGAGGTTGTTGTGCATATCATTCTGAACGTGTTGATATATTTTGATATAATTTGGTACGTGTATAACTTCAATACGAACGGTAGCACCTCTGCAGGTTGCACCGTGAATATCGCCCCCGCATTGGTTTGTCAGCGTTCAAATCCGAGGTCCCGTCAGCCAACCCATCGTCCAACACTGACACTTGACAGTAATAACATCAATCCATCCACGTCTATTAGGAACCTCGGTGTGCTATTTAACTCTGCATTTAATTTAGAAGATCACGTGAATGCTCTGTGCCGGACTATGTTCTTCCACGTCAATTGCATTTGGAGAATTCGCGAGTACCTCACAACATCTGCAACTTGCGCCCTGATGCAGGACCATGTCATCTCCCGTTTAGACTACTGCAATGCGCTCTTTTACGGGCTCCCCGTTGTAGTGAGAAACAGGCCCCAGAAAGCGCAAAATGCTGCTGCTCGTGTTGTCGTGAGAGCGAAGAGGACCGATCACATCACGCCAATTCTTCTCCAGCTGCATTGGCTACCTGTCGAATTCAGAGTGCAGTACAAGATTTGCCTCATGACCTACAAAGCCCTGCATGGCTTAGCACCCGTGTACATCGACGAACTGATCAGTGTACATCGTCCAACTCGTCGTCTGAGATCGTCCTCCGATATACGAATAAGTCCTGTGCAGCACAAACTAAAAAGTGTGGGTGGTCGTTGCTTCAGTTCTGCTGCTCCTTCTCTTTGAAATGAACAACCCCAAAGTATTCGCCTCTCATCACACCTACTTGAATATAAATCAAAACTTAAGACACACTTTTTCCGAAAAGCTTTTAATGACATATCTTAACAAATCAACTTCTTATCATTTTATTTATATTTTATTATACATCGCGTTTGAACAGTTTATTTCTTTCTGAATTTCGCGATTCATAAGTTTGAAGTAATAAAATAAATCTATTTCGTGACGGACACACCTTATACATGTAGTAGAACATCATGTTAATTATCAAGCTCGAACAAGGAAAACAAGTAAAACCGATTATGGAGTGTTTTCAATTTTACGTTTGGTTCTATAGAAATCGATGATAAGATAACACGTAGAATCCATTTTCTCACGGTGGGGTGAAGGATTTGAAAACCACAAATGACGATTTGTAAAATCGGATACTAAGAAGTAAGAACTACTCGAATTATTCAATAATTAGAATTCCATTCTTAATACTCAGAATAAATAATGGATATTGATGAATATGGAAGATGGATATTGAATGCACGGATCGTACCTTGATTGAATTATTCAATAATTAGAATTCCATTCATAATACTGATGGATTATGGATATTGATTGTTTTTTCAAGTTTTTGATTGTCTTGGTATGAGTTGAGAAATGAAAAACGGGCGTTATCGGAGTTTTGATATCTGTTATAGAAGACGGATATTGAATGCACGGATCGTCTCTTGATTTGACTCGACATTTATATGTAATGAGCATTTCTCATGAAATTTCGCCAAGTAGTAGGTTCTTTTGATTATGCTGCATTAGAATGAAAATACGTCGTTAGCAACAACTAAAAATGCGTCGTGACTCAATTCAAATGTGTCTATTTGAGCGATGGTTATATTCAGTCAACGGTTTGTTCCCCAATTTTACTCCATTTACTTCACTGAGATGAAGATTCGCCCAATCGCCTGATTCCACCAAAACTACTCACTTGAACTTTTATTTTATAAATCAATATTATAAACTTCAAAATAATTACCTATTCTAACCATTGCATTGAATTAAAGAACGTGTTATTTCAGTTTGCTAAAGGAAATTGCGCCATATAAATATTGATTACTTACATTTCAGTTCTTGTTCATTTACAACATTAAATCATTATCACCATCCTACAGATTAGTTCAAGCGAAGTGATATTCAATAATTGATTTAGGAAAATTGTAAACATAATTATTCCCTCAGAGAGTATTGAAAAGCAAAACGTTCCGACTTATAACGCCCTCATAATGCGTGTTTATATGAATGCAGGTCGTTAATCGGATTACTCGTTTGGAGCTTTTAACATTCACGGAGACCTCCAATATTTTAACACAATGTAGAGAATATATTACCTTTTCAGAGTATCAGAAGGAATAGCGGTGTCAAATTAAGCAAAATTTCTTTTGCAAATTTCCTTTTTCTTCATTTAAGTCCTGATTATGTTATAAAATTTCCGTATTTTCCTATTCAGATGAGAGTTAATATACTTTTTCTGATGAACTTGAACACAAATTCTCCCAATTTTGGAAATACTAAAAATAATGATAATTGTGGGTGGAAGCATTTTCGAGAAATGAGTGAAAATGCAACGATTCTGAAATTTTTCTTGAATTCTAATTTTTTTTTTTTTTTTTTTCCGTTTCATCAAATCCATTTTATCGCTTGCCGTACTCCCTAAAGAAAATAGCGACAATTAATTGGCTGAAATCACCGTTGCACATTTTGTATGTTCTGTGGTGTTCAATCTGTCGATTTTGTGCAATAAAGTTAATTATGTTATCGATCGCTCTCATTTTGAAGAAGTAAATCAGCAAACGCTCAGCAAATGACTAGAAGATTATTTCATCTCATTTGCGATAAGAACCGAATCCGACATCAGTCGATCAGCAGTCATCAGTTCACAATTAGTTAAGGACGCACCGGACCAATGATTTCCACTAGTATGTCTATTCAATCACTGTAAATGTATATAGGCACAATGAACATACGCACAATACGCACAATGAACATACGCACAATACGCACAATGAACATACGCACAATACGCACAATGAACATACGCACAATACGCACAATGAACATACGCACAATACGCACAATGAACATACGCACAATACGCACAATGAACATACGCACAATACGCACAATGAACATACGCACAATACGCACAATGAACATACGCACAATACGCACAATGTTACTTGAAATATAATTTAAAGTGTCCATGACACTTCAAAATGTGTTTTTATATTGCATATTAAATGCATTTATTAATAAAATTGAACATTTTAATTGTTATTGCGATAAATAAAACCATGATCCGTCCTCTATAAATACTATTTACACCTCCGCAAAGTGAGAGATATTGAGGGCGCGAAAAAAACGATTTTTGAAATCCCGCTTCACCTCTCGCTTGACAAGGTGATTTGTGACGTCACGACGACCTTAACCTTAGCTCTTGGAGCGCTGTTTTGATTGTCTGCTCGATCGCGATAATTTTACATTTTAGTTGTGTTTAAATGATTGAATCACTTTGATTGAATACTATGAGTTCAAATGAATGGTCAAGCACTCGGGAGAGAAGTCCACGACACTGCATCGTCGGTTTTTGCTACGAACAGGCGACGGAAACTTCACTGACTCGCCTGAGTAGTGAGTGACTTCACCAGTCACACTCACAGTCAATGGAAGAGTGTTCACTGCTCGCAGCTCGATCAACCGCGGTGACGGTGACCAGATTCAGACTGCCATCGAAGGATCCATGCTTGATGCAGTTCAGCATGCCTCCACGGGAACCCTTTTCTGGTCACTTGTTCAAGTCAAGTCCTCTGGATAATGGGTCTACCTGTCACGCATGGATTATCATTATGGAAGTAAGTTTAATTTAAAGTTTTCCGTCTATATATAATTATATAATATAATTGCATTCTAATTATTATGGAAACCACTAGTGAACATGCCCGTCATCATAATTATATGCTTTGTCTCAGCTTCCCAGTACCTCTATGAGTGCATACAAGAAGTAAGGCATAAAGGGGGCATGACAATCACACATTGGTACATTACTCACGGGCGTGATGACTGTCAGCGGTACTGATGAAAGGGCAGGGCGAGATGACTATTACCGTACTACGGAAAAGGCCGGGCGTGGCGAGCAATCACTTCAAATTTTTATTATTGAAAGTCGTGCCGTTATTGAAACCCTAATTTATATTCCATATAATATATTCATAATATTGCCTAGTAATTATTATTGGTCTTTGTGGCTATACTGAATGATAATCAAACAGATAATCATGCAGTCTAGCTCTTAATTCTGCTTTTTGGCTGTGTGACGACAATCTCTTAAAATCGTGTTGTCAGGATGGTAATTACATATCAAACAGATGTGTAGCTGGCTTAACGGCCAAGCGGCATTGAATTTACTTCGTCATGTCTCAATCAAGCTCTGATGAAAATATATGCATAAATAGTGAAAACACAAATATATGTCGAATTATGTAAGCATAATAAAATTGGATGCAAATTCCGTTTTCACAACACATGTAGTTAGCTGTTAGCAAATGTTGTAAATCACAATTTGGTTCCAGCCTCAAAATATTGCAATATGCTCACCATG
>KB308460.1:149273-161633 GCA_000328365.1 Capitella teleta
AATATTTATGATTTTTTGGTAATATTGAAATTCATGCGTTTGTTAAGCATTTCAATTAATAATAATCAGTGTTTCTATATTTGATTTTTTGTTTGATAGTTTTATTCAATTTACAGCCTCGCAATTCTGAAGAATGTGGCAGACCAAGGAAGACAGAGCCATGATAGCAGTCTCCCTCAGCCGAACTAGGGCAGCATGTTGTCTGGAAATCACGAAAAAATGCCAAATTTGGTGTGTATAAGCTAAAATATCCATGCCTTCACTTGTTCATGATTCAACCTCATGTGCATGTTGATACTGTCATATCATGTCTTCAAACTCAAGCAAGAAGCAGCATTCTCACTTCACTTGCCGCCCTGAGCCTTACACCCTGACATCTGCTTATGATCATGTGGTTGACAAAGAATCATGATTGTATTAATTGTATACTTTTCATTATTTTTATTTAATGCAAAAACATCACAAGAATTAGAATTTACATTACTTTGATAATGGATCAAAGGATCTCAAAGTCATGGCATAATATTTACATTTAACCAAGTTAAATATTGAAATTCTTAGACATGCTATTTTTAATTTTCAGAAGTGAATTTTAAACTCAAGCAATTTGTTCAAATATTACTTGTTCAATTACGTATACAGTTTTTAATTAATCTTTGTGGCACCATCAGAAGTTTGTTCTATTTGTGAATATATGCGATGCATTGCTTATTTATTTATTCATTTTTATTTTTTTATTTTATCATAATTTATTTCATTTATCATATACATGTATGTAGACTTCAGTCGGCTATAAACTATTATAATAATAAGTTAA
The DNA here is from genome assembly GCA_000328365.1 of Capitella teleta. Classification (NCBI taxonomy): domain Eukaryota; kingdom Metazoa; phylum Annelida; class Polychaeta; family Capitellidae; genus Capitella; species Capitella teleta. The sequence continues at coordinate 150,091 of KB308460.1, forward strand.
GACAGATGGAAATAGTTATTTCCTGATTTATTGAATTAATTATATCATTAATTATTTTAGCAATTTGATTTATGAAATGTATTCATTTGTGTCATTAAGATATTTCTCAGTTTCTCTTGTTCATAACATAATCCAAGAAAGTTTTAAATCTATAATTTAATTAAATTATAGGTATAAAATACTTTTTATGTCACTATTCATTTATTAAATTATTATATCATCACATCCGATTATTGGTACATATATAATTATATATAGTAATTTATTCATGGTGTTAAAAACAATTCATTCCTCTAAATATTTTTGTTCCATTTTGTTCACTCGCCTGAATAAATAATATCAAGAATGGTTTAATTTGATTTGTGAATTTGCCTGAATTCCACAAGCGATCGTGACTGCTATATCTCACAAGATTAAATCCAATCATAAAAGGTGTACTTAACCATCAAGCATATCGTTTGATCTCTTTCTTTGTTGCCATTGTTACTTTGGGGGAAGTACTAATTAATAGGATCTCAAGGTCGCCTGTGTGTGTGCATCAACTAAGCATGTTAGGCGAAGAGATGGCTGTAATAATAGTAATTTCATGCTTATTTCACTTCGGGGAAACACTTCGGAAAAATATATAGAAAGTAGAAAAATATATCATAAATTAATTAATCGATTAAGTCAATAATAATAAGCATAGTCATTAACATAATTCAAAAGGCAGGGGACTTTTCAAATCATTTTTTCCTAAGTACCCTAGCTGAATGAGCGCACGTATCCAAGGAGTGACTGTTGAGGGCTAACAAAATTAGATGTAAATAATATTTATAAGTAATATTATAGCCCCATTATTCAGTTTAGTTCCAGTGAAATAATATATTTTTAAGTCACCGAATTTACCACTCCCTCCCTCTTCCCCATTCTGCGATCTGGATTGACTAGAAGCCTGGTACATGCAGTTACGTTTGTTTTTTTATGGCGCGAATCGCTATGCATAGCGCGCTCAGTTTTGGGGGTTGTAGATAGTATTAGACGGTATTTTGCTGTCTGCTGATTGGTCGATTGAATAGAGCGGAAGTTGTTCTAAACATGGCGAATGTTATTTATTTGTTTTGATTTTTAGTTTTCGGGTAATCGGAAATTTCGTCGTCCCCATGTTAATTTCCTATACCTTGGTGTTTTGTGACGTCACAACGTCGATCCGGAGGGATCTCGCGTTTCAAATCTCGGGAGCGAGGGGGCTGATTTTTTTTCGGAAAAAGCGTTCTAAAAGTGTTAGAAGTCGCACTACATTGAACTTTGACCCATATAAGGGCATAATGAAACCTCCGCGAATCGATTTATGTAATCTAGGGGCTGAAGTGTCATAGACACTTTAATCTAACTAAACCTGGCATAACGTCAACCATGGCTTTGTTATCATTGGACTACAACAACTATTCCTAGCAATTGTATTACGACTAATTTCCCTCTACTCTTTGCTCTCATTCCAAATCGTTTTTATGTTAAAGAGGACGGACCTCTGTTCATTTCGGAACCTTTTGAGATCGGTTCTGTGGGCTTTATTGAGTGACAAGGGACTGTTTTTGAAAAATTTAGTCAATTATGAATGCTATTCCAGACAAATTAAAATACGAATTTCCTGTTCAGGCAGAATAGCTTGAAACGAGATGAGTGCGAGATTTCTTTTACGAGAACTGCTGAAAGATGTGCTCACTCGACGGCTCCCATTGTTAACAATAGGAGAATTACTTTTATGCCGTCACGACGGTATGAAATCGAACGCGAGAAGAAAGCGAGATTTTGAACCTCTCAAATTTGATATATCTAGGAATTAGCCCACAGCAAGCGTGTTGTCTAAAAAATATGTCAGTCAAAAGGCGTATTTGTCTTTTGGGATGTATCCTCTCTCATCCGTTACTAGTTCAAAACAACCAGAGATCCTCTTTAAACTTTATGAACTGCTATGCTTCGCATCTAATGTGATTCGTAATATCCTTATGCATGTACTGGATTCTGATGATATATGAGTCATGAGTGACGGACTCTATGATGACATCTTTACTGGCTTAGCTTAACATACTGCATGCTGCACTCTAATTGGCTAATTTCATGTAATGAATATTCAGAAATATATACCCGAGAAAAAAAATTGACAAAAGCTTAATTATAATATCTTTCTTGCAATTCAAAGGAGCCCATCTTGATCACCTGATATTGATACGTGATACGTGATGGGGTTTTACGGCTCCACCCAAACCAATCGGATGATATGGGCACCAGAACAGAAAGCCCGGGACCGGGGTTTCCCCCTACTCTAATTGATAGATCCCAAGGGTTTTTTATCCTGCATACCACCATAGACAGTCGTATACAGCGCCCGGCCTTGTTACGCAGTTGGGCAGCACTGCAGAGTCACCGAAGAATTACAATTATAACGGATTACAATTATAACTCACAATCATAACGCCCGTGGCCTGATCGGGTCTCGAACCCGGGACCTCGAGCCCCACGGTCGGCGTAGGATTGCAGACAGCAGTTTAACCCACTGTGCTATTCGGTGCCCCCTCATGATCTGACTAGGTATGATGGTGTACTACGTCTAATTATATGAAGTGCCACATCTGAACTCACCAATAATGCGAGTACTTCTAAGTTTCACTCGGTTGCATGTTTTCCAGGAATTTTGAGCAGTGCGTCTCGAGCGGAGGGGAGGAAGTTGAAACTTTTCTCAGCTACTTGATCGTTGACTAATCTAGTCATAATTATGGCTGCCAACAGCCTGATTAGAAACCTTTGTGCGAATCTAAACATCGAGAGAATGAGAAGCACGGAAATAAATAATTATGTAGGCCTTCATGACTGCCAGCTGTGTCAAAAGTTGATTCCAACTCATGCTGCAAGAAGTATAGTATTTTTCCGATTTCCACATGGGTTGTAGTCGCGTGGGGTCAGGTCTGGAGAGTAAAGTAGGTGAGAACAATTTTGCAGCTGCACTTCCTGCCACTGGCCTCAGCAATGTGAACATTGTGTGAAGGCATATTGTCCTGCTGAAGGCGCTCACCTCTGGCACGCAAGCCGCGGCGTTTCTCCTTGATCGCTGCACGAACTTTTTCTAGTAGCTTGGCATAGTATGCACCTTTAATGGCGATTTTTTTCTCCAAATTGTTAATGTGAATCATTCCTTTGGAATCCGAGGAGAGATGGTCTCTTGGTCGTTCTTGATACCTTAATGTTTTGCTGGGGTGGGGATTCACGATGCCTCCACTCCGCGGACTCTCGCTTGGTTTCTGAGTCATAGTGGAAAATTGATGTCTCCTTGCATAGTCTTCATAAAAGTCGCGACGTCCCAGTCTGGTTGGACTCGTTGACCTTTTGAGATTCTGTCACGTTTATTTTGGAAACAACCGAGCAGAAAACGTTTGCATTTCAAGATCATCACAAATAATTCGCTCGCTGCACAGTGCATGTTGATATCCCAGTGAGATCACACAATTCAGTTGTTTTCTTAGATCATTCGAGTTTCGAAATAATATTAATAGATAATATTATCTGCAACTCACTCAGTCCCATTCAACCAATATCCGGCATTCTCACCACCCCACTCTCTGACCATCAAATGTGTTTCACCGTGCTCCCATTGAACAAATACCTCATAACAAACACTGCAAGCAAGTACACGACAATTACCATAAACATTTCATAAAACCTACAATTTCATAAAATCCGACTTCTCCAATCTCAACATTCTAAATGACATGCACTTAGACCTACATTCCGACCCAACATATAACTGCGAACATCTAATCAATACACTAGCCTCACTAACAGCCAAATACACTACCACCAAATCCGTTAAACTACGTAAGCATAAGCACAAAAAATCAGAATGGATTACCAAAGGCATCTTAAAATCTATAAAATTCAGAGACAAACTGCATTTTAAAAAGAAGCAAACACACCCAGATTCACCAGAATTCATTATACTGAAAACCAATCTCTCCACCTACAACAAAATCCGCAAGAAAACAATTAGAAACGCAAAAAATCTATATTACACAAAACTCTTCCATCAGCATGAAAATAACGCCAAGGAAACATGGAAACACTTGAATACACTGCTCAACAGAAAACTTTATGACGCCCCGATTGAACAACTCAAGACAGACGAAAGTATTATTGACACTCAAAAAGACATCTGCAATAGTTTTAACAAATTTTTCTCTGAAATCGGACATACCACAGCTGCTCTGATACAAAACACAGATATAAATTTCAAAACATACCTAACACCAAACACATACCCCACTTTCACTTTTGACCTCGTGAAAAGTTATGAAATTGACAAAATCATCAGCTCTTTAAAATCAAAACACTCAACAGGACAGGCAACATAAGTACAGTACTCATTAAATCGCTCAAAGACGAACTCATTGCACCAATCACACTCATTGCAAATCAAATGCTCACAACATCAGTCTTCCCAAACCCACTCAAAATCGCCAAAGTCAAACCACTCTACAAAAAAGGAGACAAACAGCTTTGCATAACTATAGACCCATTTCCCTTCTGCCCAGCATCTCCAAAATACTTGAAAAAGTTATGTTACTGCAACTAGATCGACATTTCTCAACAAACAACATATACTATAGCAGTCAATATGGATTCCAAAAAAATAAGTCAACCGAACACGCATTACTAGAACTCACTGATAGAATTCTGCATCAAATGGACATGAACAAAGCTCCCACCACAATATTTTTCGATCTCTCAAAAGCTTTCGACACTTTAAATCATGAAATACTCCTATTCAAACTAAAACATTATGGTCTGCACAGTTCTGCTATTCAGCTATGCCAACACTATCTTACAAACAGAAAACAAGACGTCCAGATACAAGATTCCAAATCCTCTCAATTAGACATCAACATAGGAGTCCCACAAGGATCAATTCTAGGTCCATTTCTATTCCTTGTGTTTGTAAATGACCTTCCAAATTGTTCAAACAACACCAAATTTATTACTTATGCAGACGATACAACATTGATTAGTACTGTAAACCATGAATCCACGGAAGATTTAAATTCCCTTAAAAACGAGCTGGACAAAGTATGTAAATGGCTCTGTACAAATAAATTATCCTTAAATATCTCAAAAACAAAATCCATTGTATTCCGCACACCTCATCGCAAACTCACACCCCAAGTCATCACCATTAACAATCAACAGATAGAAAACACAGACACCTTCAATTTTCTTGGAGTCACACTAGACAAACACTTGACGTGGAAGCCTCACATTGAAAGAATTACTAAGAAAATCTCACAAATCACAGGCGCCATAAATAATCTCAAAAACACAATCCCGCTTACAGCTAAATTGCACATTTATAACTCAATAATAGTTCCGCACCTCAATTATGGAATTCTAGTTTGGGGCCTTTCAGCACACATCAACAACATATACAAAATTAAAAAAAAAGCACTTAGAAATATCGGCAACAGCAAATATAACTCACACACCGACCCTCTATTTAAAACTCTTGGACTTCTAAAAATAGCAGACATCAGACAACTCTTTGAAATAAAATTCTATTACAAATTGAAAGCCAATCTTCTCCCACAATACTTCGCAAATTTTGTCACAACAAATGAATTCCACCATACAAGTTCCCACACGACTCGGGGTCGGCTTCTTTTGTCGGTGCCGGCGCACCGGCACCAGTTCTTCAAGCTGGGTCTCCGCTACTCCATCGTAAATACAATCAATAGCTTTCCCATTTCTCTTCTCGCCAAGTGTGAAACGCACTCAATAAAAATAGTCTCAGCAAATTTCAAAACAATACTCGACCGGCTCAGCAAATTTCTGAACAATACTCGACCGGCTTCATTTTTCTCAAAGAAACTGAGAATGTTGTACGTGGGTAGGTCCGTACGAGACGCTACCAAACTGGCAAAAAGCGTTGAATTATTATGATAATTTTACAGAAAAATTATTATATTATTGGTTGCTAGGCAACATAGGCGAAGCACGTAAGAATCGTAAACGCTTTCCCTTCGAGGCTCATTACTTATGGACCCTCGCTCGTTGTTATGTGTTGCATTATTTGATGAGACATGCATGTAATATTCCGGTAATCGGTCAATAAGAAGATGGCAGTTAAGTTCGTTTTTATGATCAAACAATCGATCAATTAATTTCAACAATTCGTTGCTGACATCTCTTTTTAGAAACCAAGTGTAGCATTCAGTAATCGGAGTGATCTGTGCATGATTTCACGCACGTGACCGTTTCGTCCGCTATAATTATTTGCGTCGCAAAATACACTTGGAAGACCATCCTTGTTTTGCGAAATGCATCTCCCAAAAAAAAGTGTTTCAGCAAAATGAAATACCATAAACAAGTGAAGAAGCTCGGATAACATCTGACACAAGTGTATATTCCGGTTGAGAGTATATGTCAGTCTGCGTTGTACACGCGTCATATACGACAGGCGTGGTTCTGCAATAACATCCAGTGAATGTTTCCTTCATTATCGCCGCACCTCTATATATCATTTGCCGCATTGTGCGAATCCAGCAGAACCTCTTTTGAGCTCACACGCTAACTTTGCACAACAACAGAAGTCAGCATGAAGGCTATTTTGTTCATCGTTCTCCTGCACTCTGCAATCGCACAGCAATCGGAGGAGGAGGAAGATCGTCGAGTGTCTCAGTTCGAAGCCAGAATACAAAACCTAGAACAAGCCATGCAGAGTTCGGCCGCGATATCACCACAGGAAGAGCACCAGAGCTGCGACTTTGCAAGTTCCATGGTGAGAGATTTTAACCAGCTTCACCTCGAATTGCGCAATCAAGATGCTCGGGCCATGGAGTCACAGCTGCTGGAGATGCGGCAGATTGTCCAATCGGCCGTCGACCACCTTTCCTCGACGGAGGAACGCATTGTCACTGCGAATGCAGCGTTGGTAGACCGTCTGGAAAGCATGACGAGGGGTGCGTACGATTTGTTTATCATCGCAGGTGCAGAGTGAAACTGAAAGTCGCGCAAGTTACTGTGAATCCAACAGAGGAATAAAACTGGGAAAATTTGGTTTATTTTATTTCGTATTATCTAATCTAACATATATCGTTCATCTAAATGTATAATACTAGTATTGAAGATAAAGTCGAATGATAAACAGACAATGAAGAGTGAAATCGTCGCGTCGTTCGAACGCCATTTCCCAGTAACGCAGGGGAGGGGGGAGTGAACACATTCATACAACCGCGATATTCGAGGCCCAGACGGAGCTCCTTTCATGGGATTAAATTTATTCAGTCGTACACTGATATTCATCTCTGCAAAAGCATTATTTATTAATCTATGTAGTACGCTTTTCCAAATCATTTATTTTCTGATTACATGATTTGATTTGAAGAAGAAAAACAATCGCTTTGCAGTAAACCATAAACTCTTATTCATTGTGGCAATCCTGTTGAATGCTGATCATTTTAAGATGCCACGAGTTGCAAAGAACTTCGGAGCAGAGGAGAAACTAAGAGTGGAATGTACATCATTCTGACACCTGAATCCAGAATGGTCGTCTATTGTGACATGTTGACGGACGGTGGGGGGTGGCTGGCGAGTCCTTCTTATGTGCATGAGGTTTGTACCTCTAACTGATTCGTCTTCAGGTGTTTCAGAGGCGCAACGATGGCAGTCAAGATTTCTTCCGCAATTGGGCTGAATACACCGCAGGATTTGGAGATCTGAACGGAGAATTCTGGTTGGGTAAGCATCAACAATTTTGTCGCTTTTTTCATAGAAAATGTAGTTCATAATCGATGTATTTGGTTTGCGAGATCCCGTGCACCAGTCTAATGTTCCGTGTGTATCTATTATAGGAATATGACGTCACTCTTATTTTAATGAGCGTATTAATTGGGTCAAGCGATTCTTTTAAATTTTAAATTCTGAGAAATTGTAGACGTGTGCGGTTACCATGGCGACGTATTCCGCTAATTTTCCTTCGCTAAATATTCATGATCAAAATAATATATATTTTACTTTCAAATCCTTCATTGATATAATTATATAGATCATATATATAATTATATATTATATAATTATATCGAAATAGTAGTATTATTATATAAATGTATTATTGTAATAACATAATATGATTAGATATTGTAGAGAACCATGTGTTGTTCTTCTAGATACTGTCAAACAAAATTACGTAATTCATAATCAGTGCCATTATTAATTCTCTCGATCTACGACTTAATTGGTACACAGGAAGTTAATTCCTCAATTTAATTTATTAATAAAATTGCAAGAAGCATACAATTTTTTTATCAAGTCTCTATCATTTGTATATATCTTTGTGCTGACAACGTGCAAAACACATTTAAAATCATAATCAAGCAATAAAACATCTGATTTCACCTGGGGCCGATTCCAGAAAGAAACTTAACTTTGGGACTTAAGTTAAGTCCTCCAGGCGTTAAGTTAAGTTTTCAAGTCAAGTCGATTCCACAAACGCATTTTTGCTGAACTTAACTTAAGTAGCGTAAATCGGACTTGGCTATCTGCCAAGGAATGTATAAGACATGGCGAGACATTTGATCAGTGGTAAACGTACCTTACAACATGACTTTTATGAACTGTTTATGATTTTTCCAAAACTATATCGAAAATGAAAGCATCACAAACGCGAAATGCGAGTGTATAGCGTCGTTGATTCCTAATCATAACGCAACAAGTGCTCTTTTTCCCGCTTTACAATCATAACGTTTTTTTGTTTTTTTTTCATAACGCTTTTTTTCATAACGCCTTCCAGAGCATTGCTCCTGTCTGGAAGGCTCCTTCTAGGTGTTGACACCATAGCATTAATTCGGCGTCTTCTGATCTGCGCCATCTTGAATTCACTAAGTTTGATTTAAGTCAGGTCGAGAGGTCACTTAAGTTTTGTAGAGTCTAGAGGACTTAAGTTTGTTTCTGGAATCGTTTTAGTCAGCTTAACTCCTCCCGAACTTAGTTTTACCACTTAAGTTTCTTTCTGGAATCGGCCCCTGAACTTGTTCTCATCGCATAACTATAGGCAACCGGAACCTCCATGCGCTCACATCAAACCAGATTCATGAGCTAAGGATTGACCTTAAGGACAACGGAGAGGCAGCATTCGTCAAATATTCCACCTTCAACGTTGGACCAGAGTCCGGTAAATTCCGTCTGGCCATTGGTGGTTATTCCGGTGATGCTGGTGAGTTCTCAACGCAGCAAAGAAATTCGATTTATTACGGCGAACTCTGTTTCAGGGGACAGCATGGAAGTTCATAACGGCATGCAATTTAGTGCAAAAGATCAAGATCATGACACTTGGTCACAAGGAGACTGTGCCAATGAAAACGAAGGAGGATGGTGGTATCGCAGCTGCCACCGCGCCAACCTCAACGGCCTCTACCTGAATGGAGCACATACTGGCGGTTATCATGGCATCGAATGGTTCCATTGGAAAGGGTATCATTACTCCATCCAGTTTACAGAGATGAAAATTCGCCCAATCGCTTAATTCCACCAGAACTCCTTACTTGAACTTTCATTTTATAAATCAATATTATAAACTTCATATTACTTTTTCTAACCTTTGCATTTAATAATTAACTAATTCAGTTTGTTAAAAGGAATTATGTCATATAAATATTGATTATTTACATTTGAGTTCTTGTTCACTTACAATATTACATCATTATCATCATCCTATGGAGTGGTTCAATTAAAGTGATTTTTACCCATGGTATTAAGAAGAACATACAATTGAATAATGTTTTTAATTTCAATGTAATATGATTTCATTTGAATTGTAAAACCTCGATCAAAGAACGTTTGTTGCATAAATTAGCATTAATTAGCATAATTGTAGACCGTGAAATGTGAGGGAAACTTTGAGGAATCAGAATGCGCTCAACAGACGAGCTGTTGATTTCGTGCAATGAAGTAGATTAAGTTATCGATCGCTCTCATTTTGGAGAAGTAAATCAGCGAACGCTCAACATGCAAATGACTAGAAGATTATTCCATCTCATTTGCGATAAGAACCGAATCAGACATCAGTCGATCAGCATGCAGTCATCATTTCACTATCACTCGATTCTCATATCTGTACTGTTAGACTAACGGAACAAACGTATATCTGCACCCGTTTGACTAACGGTATCCGACCGCCACACAGGCACACGTGTGTCGTCGGGACCTGTTAACTAACGGCTCCCGATCTTCCTATGCAATATGCATGTATAAAAACGGCCGCCATGGCGCAGTGGTAGCGCGTTCGCCTAGCGTGCAGAGGGTTCTGGGTTCGATTATTACGTTGTTTTATTTTTATTAAAATATTAAAACTGATGTTTTGTTTTTAATTAATTCACTATGTATTAATTGATTGTATAATTATTACCGTATCTTGAATTGATGCCGATTCAGAACAATATGGCGAGAGAACATATATTTTCACATTATTGAACCATCAAATAATGGTGACAATAAAAAATAATGAATATACTTGTGAGCATTAATGAAAAATAAAAAAATATATTTTAGTTTTCTCTATAACTTTATGAGACCTCTGTGAGATTCTTTTTATCTCTCTCTCTCTCTCTCTCTCTCTCTCTCTCTCTCTCTCTCTCTCTCTCTCTATTGAGTTATTTGGTTAAATATGATTATTATGCGCTAAATCGAATGACACTGCTTCGAATAGAATGCGTGAATTATCATGAATATTCATGATTAGACTTGTAGTGATCATAACGGTTCTTTAAAAAGGGACTTCCCCGACAACTTCACAAGGAAAGGCAAGTTTGATGGTATTTCACTGTAGCTTGCTTTTGCAATTAGCGTGTTATCTGTTTAGCCACTACAGTTTGACAAATAAACCTTCAGCATAACACATGGTTATAGAGAAAATAACAACCATGTCTGCGTTTATGGCGGGTTGATTCCTTGAGTAAAAGTCGCTCAAAAATGAATGATAATTCCAGGATTGAAGGTGCCTTTTTTCCGCTTTCACTAAACACCTCAAATCTCATATGTCTTTATGATCACAGTCTCAAATACTCATTGCACCTAAACATGGAACTGATACCGCATCCATAGACTGAGACTAGCTGTATATATTATACTCATTGCACCTAAACATGGAACTGATACCGCATCCATAGACTGAGACTAGCTGTATATATTATACTCATTGCACCTAAACATGGAACTGATACCGCATCCATAGACTGAGACTAGCTGTATATATTATACTCATTGCACCTAAACATGGAACTGATACCGCATCCATAGACTGAGACTAGCTGTATATATTATACTCATTGCACCTAAACATGGAACTGATACCGCATCCATAGACTGAGACTAGCTGTATATATTATACTCATTGCACCTAAACATGGAACTGATACCGCATCCATAGACTGAGACTAGCTGTATATATTATACTCATTGCACCTAAACATGGAACTGATACCGCATCCATAGACTGAGACTAGCTGTATATATTATACTCATTG
>KB308469.1:4454-18471 GCA_000328365.1 Capitella teleta
TACAAGTAAAGTGTTTATGAATATTGTGCGTGAAGAACTTTTTTGAAAAAATTAAGAGAAAACGCATTCATTATTTTACAAATTTCCACATTAAAACCATATGAATGAAAAAACATTTTTGTTGACGCTCATCTACTTCAAATTGGTTCACATTTTATCAATTAAATCATGATCAGACACATTTATATTCACTTTGATTGCTAATTGAGTTAAACATCGCACCAAACTGTTGAGCAATTAGCGATGGATTATGAGATTGTGATTGGTGGTGAATATTGCCCTGTTGAGCCATTTTTTCTTTGGTATGTAGTCTCTCTGTTGGCACTAATCCTTGTACAACTTAAACATATTCTTAATGCTCAAACAAGTCTCAAGATACTGTTGTTTAGTTCTGTCTCTGCAGTAGCGTAATGACACTAAGAAAAGTATCAATGTGCTCCTGGATAATCATTTTCTCATTCTCAGAAATATGTTTTACTGAGCAATACCATATTGTCTTGGCTAAAAGCACACGGATCTTTTTGGTGTTCCCGAAGGGACACAGTTGGGCTGATCGCCACGAGACGGAAGTCTTGTAGCGTGTAGCTACATATATAATATATATAGAAATATGTTTTACTGAGCAATACCATATTGTCTTGGCTTAAAGCACACTGAATTTTTTCTTTGTTCCCAAAGGAACACAGTTGGGCTGATTGTCACGAGATGAGAGTCTCTTGACGTGACGATCACCCGTTCAACAGATTCAACAGAGGTATTTTGACTAGATTCCGTTGGAACGGACTGGGCACCCCTCGAAGGGGAAACAGGACTGGTAGTGGTACAAGATTTTGAGCTGATTGGCGATTTGATAGTCGCCACAGACGGTAGGGGAGGGAAGGGAAGTCGGGGGAGAAGAGGACGGGGAGGAAATACAACGCCGACGTTTACGGGGCGTCTCGAAAGATGGCTCCGACACTGACCCACCTTTCATGTCGCTCCGCAAGGCACAGTGAAATAAAAAATCCAAATAAATCTGCTTCCGTCCTGGCGATATCAATGCTTCCTGAATGCGAAAATGATCAATGAATGGATCAAATGATGAAAATGAATAGTGGCCACAAAGACATGAGGGGAGGGGGAAGGGGGGGATAGGGGAGAAGAGGACGGGGAGGAGACACATGGCCGGCCCTTACGGAATGTCTCAAAAGATGGCTCTGACACTGACCCACCTTCCATGTCCCTCCGCAAAGCTCCAGCCACAGTGAATAATTAATCCTAAATACAACTGCTTCAATCTGTCCTTTTGTGTTGCTTGGATCCCAAATCCATAATTGTTATGGGATTATTAAGGAACCTTAACATACACAACAGCAAAAAACACATAACTATACACTATTTCTCTTATTGAATATAACATTTTACTGATAAATCATAATACCCATAATGTGCTCCTGGATAATCATTTTCTCATTTTCAGAACTATGTTTTACTGAGCAATACCATATTGTCTTGGTTAAAGGCACACGTCTTAATAAACGCCTGTCCCATTTTTGTTGATTTCATGGGTTTTAACCATTTTGAGGGGGTGTTTGTTGAATGGGCTTGTAATCAAAGTGAAATTGACATGGTCTCAGCCTCTGCCTAAGCGCACTGCGTGTATAACCAAGACAATACGGTAATCGAAATGAATAAAATCGATGAGTTATAAATGTTGATCACAACAGACCTGGATAAAAACTGGATTTAATACGGGCATTGTCCTGGTTTTTAGTGCATCACGCTTGGTGTGAAGCACAACAGGTTTCCTACGAGATCAAGCAAATGATTATGAGACCAGATTGACTTTCCATCTCAAATTTCATTAAAAATAAATATATAAAACATTAACAGAGCCATGATGACTTTCTGTCTAAAACCCTGACTTTACTGACTTTTACTGATTGTGGGAGGAACCCTGCATACCTATTATGGAAGTATGAAAAATTAAAATTATTGTTATGATTACACTAAATACAATACTAATATCTTTAATTATAAAAACCCACTAAATATCTTTCTTTTTATTTTCTCCCCAGGTTTTGTGAGTGTTGACCGAGCAGTATATCGGTGGTCTAGCGGTCTGAAATGCGTACTGACTGGAAATATTGCACGCCAAAACGTTGAAGCCATAACCTACTGCATGAGGATCCTTGTTTGGATCCATCAGTGTAGGCCAGGATATGGTGAGAGCATTTCGCTATTTCTTCCAATGCTAATGATTTGTTGAGTACCGATCGAGTACTGGTACAAGTATGTGAGTATTGTAGGAGTACCATACAAATATGTGGAAAACAATCTCTCGGAAGATTGCTAAGGTCGCTGGGCATGAATCCCGCACGATGCAAGTAACACAATCAACTTTGTAGTACAATATGTATTGGAGAAAAGGAGATATGAGTACCTAATTTCAGAAAGGTGCTGTTTTATAAATGGATATTTTTAGACTCAACATAAGAAGGTGAAACCTCATGTTGGTAATCAGCCTCAACCTCCAGTTTGTGCACAAGAAAAGATGGGTCATGCAGCTGGTCGCTGTTTGCATGAGAAAAATGAGTAGCCAAGAGTTTTGCTGATTCTGAGTTAGAGGTAGTATCCACCCTGTTTCGGGGTCAAGGAGTACAGGTGGCCGGCTTTAGACTTGCCCTTCATGGCAGTTACAGTTTGGCCACATTTTCCTTCTGTCGGGTTGATTATACTCAGTCATTTGCTGTGCCAAAAAGTTACCTTTGCCCTTTTAATGATTAATTTGCTCATTGCTTGTTTTGTATCTCATGTAATCATTCGATCTTTTTGTTTTGCAATATTTATTTCTTTCTTTTATCATATCACTACACTCAGTAGTACACCAAGGGACACTCTGTCAGGCTTTTGGTCACTCAGGCTGAGATTTAGATGCTCCATTGAGAATGACAGATGAAGTAACGTATAACCTGAGAGACGATACACCTATGATGAATGAAGATGTAAGAAGTCACCTCTAAATGACAAAGGTATTGCCTGAGTGAATTCCTGACTGATTTACTCGTTCGCCAGGCAGCAAAGAGGACATGGAGCTGCACACCATCCTGGTGGATGCTGCCCCAGAAGAAGATGAGCCATGCCGGCCAGAGAACAACGCTGCAGCCGGATCAGCTGAGTCGCCTGAGATCGTCAACTGCCTGGGCGTTCCTGATAACAAAGCCGTGCACTTCACATTCTCCAAAGATGACGAAGAGGGCAAGAAACTAAAGGAAGCGATGAAGAAGAAAAAGGAGGAAGAGGAGGAGGAGGAAGTCTCTCTGTAAATCTCCTCCACCATGATTTACTCTTTCATTTATCAGTTTTCCTTTGTAGAAATGAAGGCAAGTTGATGCGGATGCACACTGCCGTCCGGCTCAACTCAGCCATCAGGATCAAGTCAGGAAGCGCGGCCCTCATCATCATCAACTTCCCTGCTCCTCCCTCTAAACTTGCTGCTGAAGAGAACTGTATCCTTTATCTTGCTTTCAGTTCAAAGAGAGGCAATGCGCACAACTGCTATTAATTTCTCATTTTCAAAATTCTGTTCCTTTGGAGAAGCTTAAATACGAGAGCTTGGTCCTAATTTTTGCCATAAGAAGTGCCTTTCTGCTGGCTGGATTTTTGTTCCGACAACCAGAGAAATGTTTCAAATGCTGGATATAAACTTCAATTGCAGAATTTTGAAGAAAAGGTATTGATCCTTTGAGATATCAGCAGTCATGATGCCACGTACATGTAATTTCTGATAATTTGCCTATCATGAAAATATAATGCGCTATGATCAAGTGAGGCCAGAAGGCATTTCAACACGGTTGGCAACCTCGTGGGGCAAAGGCTGATTGTTTTACCACGCGGACCAAAGAAATGATATCACACACGACGACATTCAGATGCTTACAATTGGCACAATTATATGGATATGATCCTTGACCATTGTCCAGACATGGAGTACCTGGAAGCATTGACCGAAGGGCTGGACCGAGTGCTCATGGTCAGAGGAAGCGGACAAGAAGTGGTCACTATTTACTCTTAATGTACTGGTTGCTGCTGCATGCGTTTATGTTCACCCTTTTAGCTCCTTATCTCTTGTTGGAAAACTTGTTTGTTAATATTGTTACCTGTACATTGTGTCCGTCCGTGTGTTTCAACTGTCTCCAAAACAGTATTTCCCCTCTCTTTTCCTTCAAAATAAGAATATATCATTATTGATTCTCATATCACTGAATTGCTCCACCGTTATGCATTATGTGTACTATTCAACATAGCAGGCGTAGTCTTAAATTATTCCTCAGTCTTGTTTTGTTTTTTACCCTTATTATATATGATTTTTGTTGATGCTTACTATTCTTAGGGGTTATTCGAAATATCGGAACTTTTTTATACACAAGAAATGTACTAACAATAACTGGGAGATCTTTGAGGCAATAAACCTTCATTTGAATTTCCTTTTGCTTTAATCATAAAGTGGCCACGAGTCTTAAAAGTTCATTATTTTTTCAGTCAACGACAATTACTCATCATGAAATTATTAAGAATATGAAGAAAAAATGTTCATGAGTGATCCTTTTAATATCATTGCTATACCGAAATACTGTACAGAGATTTAAAAATTGCGGGCTATAGCATCGAATGAGAAGAGACCTCTGAAGGAAGTGGTGGCTCTGAAAAGAGCCGTTGTTGAAGTGAGTGAGAGGTTCAAGCGCGCTCGCCACGGATACGGCGGGCCAGCTGGATGTCCTTGGGCATGATGGTCACACGCTTGGCGTGGATGGCGCACAGGTTGGTGTCCTCGAACAGACCGACCAGGTAGGCTTCGCTGGCCTCCTGAAGAGCCATGACGGCGGAGCTCTGGAAGCGCAGGTCAGTCTTGAAGTCCTGGGCGATTTCACGGACCAGACGCTGGAAGGGCAGCTTCCTGATGAGCAGCTCAGTCGACTTTTGGTATCTCCTGATCTCACGGAGAGCCACGGTTCCGGGTCTGTATCTGTGGGGCTTCTTGACTCCTCCAGTGGCCGGGGCACTCTTGCGAGCGGCCTTGGTGGCCAGTTGCTTCCTGGGGGCCTTGCCTCCGGTGGACTTGCGAGCGGTTTGCTTGGTACGAGCCATTGCGAAAATGATAGCACAAAAAGGAAACCGCTCGGTTAAAAAGACGATTTGAAGCGGGGCGCCCTTGGATTGGAGGCCGCTCATTGGTCGGTATTCAACGTGCGCTGATTGGCCAGTGTTTGACAAGCGCATATTCGACCAATGAAATGGCTCTATCTGAGTGCCGTCGTTACTGGCCAATCATCAGCCACTGAGGACCCCCAGCGAAGAACCCGCTCGCCAAAAAACCATTGCTTCAGCAATAGCATTACTAAACCAATAACATCACTCGTTAGTTTCGTAAATCTAAACCACGAACATGTAAATTACTTTTAGTAATTCGTAAATAGTGAAGTATCCCATATCTGCTTCATCAGATTCCGAGATCAGAGACGGGTTGAAGACACTGCAAAAAAAAAAAAAAAAAAAAAAAAAAATCCCCACAGCATCAGAGCTCATTCCTGAAATCATGCTGCTCACCGAGTCACACGGAATATTTATTTGTATGCAGATCATCATTATGCTTAGCATGTATCATGGTGACGCTAGCCCTTTCAATAAAATTTATGGTTACGGTATAATATGCAGTACCACGGCATCAAAACTCATTCCTGAAATCATGCTGCTCACAAAGTCCCTTAATGGAACAATTTTAAAGTAAAACGTCTTAAAATTACAGAAAATATAAATCTCAGTACAACCCAGTGTTGTACAGATCTTTTTCCTTATGAACGTAGCATTACATATTTATTTTCCACGTCATAAAGGCAATATTATTTGTTACAGGAGAATTATTTTTGGAACAGAAAAATGAATTTTTAGGCAAACACTTCTTTTCGCTGTGTCGTCGCGGGATTTGGGGACCCATGTATATCAAAGTGCAAACGTTATTGTTAATTATCCTAAGAGTTACATGATTAGATAGGCCATTTCATAACAACAAAAATTTCAATACATGTATATAGACAATTCATTGATGCAAGTCAAGAACTCCAAAAAAAAAAAAATCTGCATTGCATTCAGTGCATCTGAATGATCTGAATCCGTCGAATACAAGCCAGTGTTGTACAGATATTTCTTGTTACAAACGTAGCATTACATATTTATAATTCACGTCATAAAGACATTATTAGTTAGGTTGGAACAGGAAAATGAATTTTCAGGCAACACTTTTCTTTTCGCCACCTCCTCGCGGGATTTGGGGACCCCTGTATTAAAGTGCAAACGTTACAATTTTAATTATCCTAACAGTTACATGATTAAATAGTGCTCATTTCATAACAATGAAAAATTCATACACATGTAAATAAATAATTCACTGATGCAAGTCAATTACTCAGCAATTTTTTTTCCACCTCAATCCGCCATTCGTACAAGAGTTCTTTCACGAGAAATTGGTGGCTCTGAAAAGAGCCGTTTGAAGCCGAGCGTTCGAGTTTAACCTCCGAATCCGTAGAGAGTGCGTCCTTGCCTCTTCAGGGCGTAGACGACGTCCATGGCGGTGACAGTCTTCCTCTTTGCGTGCTCAGTGTAGGTGACGGCATCACGGATGACGTTCTCAAGGAAGACCTTCAGAACACCTCGGGTCTCCTCGTAGATCAGACCAGAGATACGCTTCACACCACCTCTGCGAGCCAGACGACGGATAGCGGGCTTGGTGATGCCCTGGATGTTATCACGCAACACCTTCCTGTGACGCTTGGCGCCACCCTTTCCGAGTCCCTTTCCTCCTTTACCACGTCCAGACATGATGAGTAAATTCTTGCGTCCAGTTGCGAATGCAGAATATTTATATTTTCCGGTAAAGAGCCGGTAAAACGCTAAACTTATACACACTGGGAGCGGACCTGGGCGAAACACTCACTGCTTGCAATGCACTGTCGACAAGGGCGCCTCTGATTGGTTGAATCATCAGACGGCTGCCGTTGTGATTGGTCCGCTTATATTGCCTGCGTTGTGCTTTTTTCTTCCCGAACGCAATGCGACAGCAGATACTAGTAGATCGCTCGTCTCTTCCGAATTATCGATTCGCCTGAACACTAGACCGTTTTGCCCAAGGTTGATTCGCACGAAATTGAATACTTATTATTAAAACACGTACCTGGTGTAACATGATGCACTTAATTAATGATGAGTGACCTCTACCAATACCGGGAAGTCAACGCTATACAGAATGGGCCAAAAGTAGTCTTATCTACTCCATGTTAACAACAAAATTTACCAAAATGCATCAAATATTCAAAAAATAACTACATGGTATGAATTGACTGTTATTCTGCGCCCATTCATGCCAAAATAAAAAATAAAATTGAACCAAAAAAAATCTAGTAAAAAGTCTATTTTGAACGAGGAAGAAACATTTAAATGAGAGTGATGAGTGATCGCGAAAAGAGCAGAATCAGATGAGCACTGAGGAATGTATGACGCTTTGATACAAACCCTTTGTTTTGTTTTGATTTTGGGAGATAAATATTAGTCGTACTGTCACAACAATAGCAATCTCAAACAAAACAAAAGTTCAAGAGCGTTACCGTAATTACGCGTTGGATGAAGCTTATCCATGGTCCGGGGCCCTGTTTGCCACTAAAAGTAAAAATGTTGCGGAATGATAAGTGCACTCTATCAATTGAAATAAATCGGCATAAATGTTGCCCAAAGAGAGATCACTTCCGTTTATTCAGCGATCAGCTGATTCGCATAGCAACCGGCTATGCAACGTTTCCCCTGCTGCTCAACCGTTGTTATTTGGCTATATTTCACCACATATACTAGTAATTCAACTGATCGTGCAATATGCCTCGAGATTTGAGGTTATTGTCAAATTTGACGTTTAGCAATGTGGATGCGTTTGTCAAACGCCAAAATGCCAGCTCTGGTGACCGCGAAATAACGAAGAGAAAGAGCGATGAAGCAGCGACTTTTTTTTCTTTCTTTTTTTTTTCTAGAAAAAAAAGAACAAGTGGCAATTTAATTGGCAATGTACTTTTTGACAAGTAGCTTGCGAAAATTGGACAGCAGAACTGCCACAGTCCACATGTGTGGCAGAGTGCCGGCAGTGCTCAAGGGGATAGAGCGAATGTCTTGATCCTGTGGATTGCCCTTTCCATATGAATTTGAACCGAGGCTATCATCCGGTTGTCCTTGATCTGATCCGGGGTGAACTGGCCAGTCTGGTTCATGAAGTGTGGGATGTTGAGGGTACAACCAATGCTTTGCAGGTCACGAGCAATCAGGAACCCCTTGTCTGCCATCAGGCTGTCACTGGTCTCACGGAAAGAGAAGAGACAACTGTTTCTCACCATGGCGCAGTCCGATGCATTGCCTGTGAAGAGTAGAGACACAAACGAAACAGTGCCGTGGGGAGTAATCCCAATGAGGGATTTCACTGTGCATCTGCTTTTGTAGTTGGAGTACATCTGGGAGTTCAGCACCAGAGAGTCTGGATTTTCAATTTCAATTTCAGTGCAATTAATAATCACCCGGGTGGTGGGGTTTCACGGAATTCCTCAGGCATGCGCGCGTTCACCTCCTCGCGAGATGACCAAGTCACCATTAGCCCAAAAACTAAATACAAGTAGTTGGCCCAGGCGATCACCTTTCGGCTGACGGAACCTTGTGATGTTTGAAAACGATCAGCCAGGTCTTCCAGAAGCAAACCACGCGTAACCTTACACTAAAGAGAAAGAACTCGTCAATGAGGAGCATCGTGAGCGAAGCGGTACGAGAGGCTTTTTTGTGGTACGAGAGGAAATTTGTGGAACGTCAGTCCTAAACATCTGCCTGCATTAGCAGCACAGTCAGGTTCATAACAGTGACGGCCCATTTTAATGAAAACGTTACAGCGATTTTCAACAAAGGCAGTTCAACAAAGAGAAGTAGTCACTGGAAGTAAGTTGCGTCACCGAGCGACGCTATGCAGACGACAGCGGGGGTGTGGTTCATAAAGAGTAGCGTCACACATACATATTTACGAAGAAACAGTTTAACTGCATCTTGTTTGATACCTCAACTTACATAGATTATTACACTGAGGCAACGAATTATTAGACGGGCGATAAACACTAGTTACAACAGAACAAGTAGATACCCGGAGAGTAAAGAGAGATCGACCCAAACTAGGTGGTGGCTCTGAAAAGAGCCGTTTTGGGAGAAAGGTAAAGAGTTTACTGGGATTTGCCAGACTTCTTGGGCAGCAGAACCGCCTGGATGTTGGGCAGGACTCCTCCCTGGGCGATGGTCACTCCGGAGAGCAGCTTGTTGAGCTCCTCGTCGTTGCGGATGGCCAACTGCAGATGACGGGGGATGATCCTCGTCTTCTTGTTGTCGCGGGCAGCGTTGCCAGCCAACTCGAGAACCTCAGCTGCCAGGTACTCCATGACAGCTGCCAGGTAGACTGGGGCACCGGCTCCGACGCGCTCGGCGTAGTTGCCCTTCCTCAGATGACGGTGGATACGGCCGACGGGGAACTGAAGTCCCGCACGGGATGATCGGCTCTTGGCCTTGCCTTTCGCTTTGCCTCCTTTGCCACGTCCAGACATGATTGTTGACTGATGATAAGATCAGAAGTATGCCCTGAATGGGGGAAATCGACATAGAAATAACTTGCCTGAGCGTGCTTACAGTCACGTGATCGAGTTGAAGCGAGAAGCCCCGCCCCCCTCAGTCCAAATGACCGCCTCCTTCGCGCGGAATTTCAAATGTGCTCTCGATAGATTTATGTTCGCTTTGTTTCGTATTGTTTTCAAAAACGACGCTTTGAATGGTCGCCACACATGAATCTAATTATTACTAGTATACTGTCACGTACATGACGTGTGTATGTGATACCTGACTGAATGACAGTGATTTTGCCGTCGTCTGCTCGTTGCACATCGAATCAGCCATTCAGTAATAATATTATTCGTGCATTTTTTAAATTATCAGAATACAAGTAGATAGATAGATATATATATTTATTCATGAATGGAGCACATTCAAAGGACTGCCCCTTAGGCTATGGGGCCTGTCAACCGGAGCCGGGACAGCCCTATAAGCATTACAATAATTGCGTGATAAGAAATAAGAAAAAAAAAAAAAGAAAAAAAAAAACAAACGGGTGCAGACTAATGGTAGTAATGATGATGATGATAGTATGATGATGCAGGGAGACCAGGCTAAGGCACAAGTGTTCGTTTTCGCGCTGGCCACCCCGGGGAATGATGAAATGATAACGATATTCATGATGATAATGATATGAGACGAGCATGAGAGGGAGAGAGAACTATTGATAGGATATTAATTTTGGTTATTGCAGACATAGCAGTTTTCTATTAAACATTGATATGAATATTGATTGATGAAATGAGATTTGATTCTTTTTGAAAATGAGGCTATTGAATGAGTTGATGAATATGAGAGAAGATGGCGTGGGAATGGGTTGACAGTGTTGGTAATTGAATTGGTGTCGATGCAACGGGACCCGCAACCAATCATCTCCTCGTCCAGCACTGATAAAAGTGCTGAAATAATTCGGAAGTACTCCACTCTTCCACTTATAATAGAATTTTAATTCAAGAAGCTTTCGCAGATCCTCAATTTTAAGAAGATTTGTTTGTTTGAATAGAGGTTCTGTGTGTGCGTTATATTTGGATTTTGTGATTGTTCTATCTATATAGCTGATATACTACAGCGAAACAATGAGGTATGTTGACCTCGCCCGATTATTAAGTGCTAGGTTACAAACAACAGGCAGTGCACACGATTTCGTGCGCGGTACATTACATGTATTGTGTTGCTAACATAAATATATTAGTAACAATATACCGTAATTGTTTGTGCATCCAAGTATTCTGGCTGAATTGAAAAATGAACAAATCGTATTTCAATAAAGTTGGTCGTTACTAGGGGATGGAGGTCGATAAGCCGAATGCTCACAAGTCTAAAAAGCATTTATTTGCAAGCAAAGTAAAATAATTTATAATAATAATATATCAAGTCCATAACCATAACCCGAACCTGTCATTGATCGGATTCGTTCATTCACCATCTTCATCATACATCGAGCTGACAATAAAATGCTTGTGCGAACATACATGAAATTATAGGAAAACAACCCACTAGAAATTTAGATGCTGACCCCTGGCTTAAAAAGTGGTTCCAGTTAAAAGTACCTACAAATCACGTACTGTATGTAGTACTGTATGTATGTATTTATTTATTATTAAATAACCTTCTGTTCTTCTCAGTCTTTTATGCAACAACTTTTGTAACATATTTTCAACTAATTATTTTAACATTTTATAAATACAGCATAATTATTATTGATAAAATATCAGTACAGTGTAATATTCAGACAACTCTGATCCAGCAAAAAAAGAACTTCCAAGAGGCAGACGTAGCTGACCACAATCCAACCGTACTATTATAGTACTGTTGAATCATGAATGCCACAATAACAAAAACTGAAAACAACGACAGAATTATTTCAAGAGATCAACTAGAGAAAGTGGTGGCTCTGAAAAGAGCCGTTTGTGTCCGTCGTACGGGAGAAGTGTTTACTTGGACTGGGTGTACTTGGTGACGGCCTTGGTGCCCTCAGAGACGGCGTGCTTGGCCAGCTCACCAGGCAGCAACAGGCGGACAGCGGTCTGCACCTCGCGGGAGGTGATGGTGGAGCGACGGTTGTAGTGAGCCAGACGAGAGGCCTCGGAGGCGATGCGCTCGAACAGGTCGTTGACGAACGAGTTCATGATGCTCATGGCCTTGGAGGAGATTCCAGTGTCGGGGTGAACCTGCTTCAACACCTTGTAGATGTAGATGGCGTAGCTCTCTCTCCTCTTCTTCCTGCGCTTCTTGTCCGTGGTACGGGCAGTCTTGGCCTTGGTGACGGCCTTCTTGGCTCCTTTCGATGCGGCTTTGGGTGGCATGCTTGCGATATCTCAGCTGTAAGCGTCGAATGATGGTCGAAATCGCGTACGCGACCTTCTTGATACCGAGAAGCCGAGCTTCGAGTCACGTGACCGTGTTGAAAAAATACCCGGGCCCCCGCAGCATGTAGCACGCAGCACGTATCACATAGCTCTGCCCCTTCAATTTGGCTATGAATAATAATCACAAATCAAATGACGAACTAAGAAAGATCAAAAAGAGCAATTTACATTAAGTGCGTTTGAAGCTTCATGTGGAGAAATAGGTGCAATTATTACATAAAATTGTATGCATTACATAAAATTGTTCAATCTATTGAGGAGTCGTGATCTATGTCCATTACTAATTAAGCTCATGTTAAATATGTACTCTTCACAATCGCTCGCAGTCAAATGGCAGAATAAAGTGTCATCATCTTTTCGTTGTAGCAATGGAATTAAGCAAGGGGCTGTTTTATCGCCAGTATTGTTCTGCGTCTACATGGACTCCCTCTTAATCCGTTTAAAAGAAAGCAGACTTGGATGTTATGTTGGGAATGTTTTTGTTGGAGCTGTTAGTTATGCCGACGACATAACGTTGATCACTCCGACTCTCAAATCAGCTCAATCTCTACTCGACATTTGCGAGCAGTTCGCCAGTGAATTTCATGTTCTCTTTAATAGCACCAAAAGCAATGTTATAGTCTTGAACAATCCTTTTAGAAAAAACTACGATTTACACAACCTTGTCTTGAATAACGCGGCCATTCCATATACTGATCGTGCTCTACACCTGGGTTCTTTTATTGGGAAGGATGCAAATAAATTTAACATAAAAAAGGCAATGCAGGATCTAAATCAGGGGTCGGCATCTCAAATTGGGTAGGGGGCCGAATGTGAACAAAGCCAAATGACCGCGGGCCGGACCATGCAGGATTATAGTATTTCATATTACTAAAACCCCCGCCTCATTTCTCCTTCCACCATACACATGTATTGAGTCGATTCATGCCACCGGATGTCTGGACAAGTGGAAAGAAAACATAAAAACACAATTCGTTTTAAAATATTAATTGAACTCAGCTTTATTCCTTGCACATTAGATACAATATGACGACGATCTGAACAAAGTGAATCGAGATCGGGTTTCAAAACAGATGACGATAAAAAACAGAATGTCGTTGAGATGATTATGTGTGAGCTGGCTTCGGAGTTGACTCTTAGAAATTTTCATCTTGCTGAAAAGTTGCTCACATCAATAGGTACTACCAAACATTGATACAACCTGAAGAGCATTATCGATAAGAGAGGGAAACTGCCCAGAGGGAACGATAACATTTTAATAAAAATTAAAAAGCAAACAAGAACTGAACTTGGCTTTCAATTCCTCTGAACACTGCAGTTCAATTGCCTCCATTTGAAACCAACTGGGTACATCATTGACATCGATATCAAACGGTGCCACAAAGAGACGGAATTCTTCTTTATACGCGCGGAAGTCTCCAAATCTGTTCTTGAACTCCGGCCGTTCGAAGTTGGCTGATGACTTCGACGAAGGGAGATGGATCCGTGCATTCAGACTCAGTGAGCCGTTGGAAGTGAGAATAGTTCCCATTTGACAGCTGCTTCTCCCACAGTTGAAGCTTCAATTCGAAAGCAGAGATTTTGCCCATGAGCTCAGGTGCGAGGTTATCCTTCCCTTGCAACTGCATGTTCAGGTTGTTGATGTGGGTTGTTATGTCAGCTAAGAAGGCCAGTCGAGAGATCCATTCGGGGTCCTTGAACTGAGGATAAAGTTTATTTTTGGACTCCAGGAATTCACTGATGCATTCTCTGAGTTGAAACACTCTGTTCAACATGTTGCCTCGGCTCAGCCATCGAACCTCGAAAAGTAGACAAGGTCACCATTTGCCTCTAATTCTGCGGCCTCCACCAGTGCCTTGAACTGCCTATGGTTGAGGGCATGTGACAGTATGAAGTTCACAACCTTGACAACGGTTGCCACGACATCCTGAAGAGAGGCTGCT
>KB308469.1:44573-118312 GCA_000328365.1 Capitella teleta
CTCGCCCGATTTATTTAGATCATTGGACTTCATCACGAATTCCTTAATTAATATAGAATATGAACGAGGAAACAACAAATTAAGTTCATGTGGCTGAGTCGCTGTCTGTGATTATCTGTGATATTGAACTAGTAACAGTTTCGTGAGTAAGCGCTGAACGTGTTATTTATGTACGTAGACCATATAATATTATTCAATAAGGCCTACTCATATAGGACTCACAGTATTATGAGTATAGGCAGTCATCCACAAGACTATTCACGGTGACTAGGTCATGAAATATACAGAAATCTAGTAATTCAGTCATGCAACGTATACAGTATGATCAACAGGTCAAGACTGACTCACCAAGTCAGCGACTGTCAGTGTGCACTGACTTACTTAGAGTAACTGACAATTTGACAGTGACATTCATACTGCATTAACTGCTGTCTAATCAGTAGGGCCTATATACTCACTCAGTCACTATCATAATGATGACTATATCATATGATATATGGCTGCGTGACTGTCAAGTCTCAAGTCTGTCACACTCACACTGTGACTGAGTCACTGACGCGTCGTGACAGGAAGTTCAGCTGAATAATACATGCAACGAGACCTGCGTTTGAATGACCTATACACCTGTGAAAATTATGATTCGTATCTGCACTTCATCGGTTGCCACAATCCCGAACGACAACCTTTTTCACCACTTTCACATAGCCAAGAGAGCGATAATGGGTCCGTTTAACACTCTCGTTGCTACGACGCGGAACCAGTTGGTGTGACGTCATTTGAATTCAGAACGAGGCATGTTGGCCGGGGGTATATGCGCACCAAAACCGCTTTGAGCAATCCAGTCATATTAACATCCTTGATACCGTAACCATAAATTTTATTGAAAGGGCTAGCGTCACCATGATACATGCTAAGCATAATGATGATCTGCATACAAATAAATATTCCGTGTGACTCGGTGAGCAGCATGATTTCAGGAATGAGCTCTGATGCTGTGGGGATTTTTTTTTTTTTTTTTTTTTTTTTTTTTTTGCAGTGTCTTCAACCCGTCTCTGATCTCGGAATCTGATGAAGCAGATATGGGATACTTCACTATTTACGAATTACTAAAAGTAATTTACATGTTCGTGGTTTAGATTTACGAAACTAACGAGTGATGTTATTGGTTTAGTAATGCTATTGCTGAAGCAATGGTTTTTTGGCGAGCGGGTTCTTCGCTGGGGGTCCTCAGTGGCTGATGATTGGCCAGTAACGACGGCACTCAGATAGAGCCATTTCATTGGTCGAATATGCGCTTGTCAAACACTGGCCAATCAGCGCACGTTGAATACCGACCAATGAGCGGCCTCCAATCCAAGGGCGCCCCGCTTCAAATCGTCTTTTTAACCGAGCGGTTTCCTTTTTGTGCTATCATTTTCGCAATGGCTCGTACCAAGCAAACCGCTCGCAAGTCCACCGGAGGCAAGGCCCCCAGGAAGCAACTGGCCACCAAGGCCGCTCGCAAGAGTGCCCCGGCCACTGGAGGAGTCAAGAAGCCCCACAGATACAGACCCGGAACCGTGGCTCTCCGTGAGATCAGGAGATACCAAAAGTCGACTGAGCTGCTCATCAGGAAGCTGCCCTTCCAGCGTCTGGTCCGTGAAATCGCCCAGGACTTCAAGACTGACCTGCGCTTCCAGAGCTCCGCCGTCATGGCTCTTCAGGAGGCCAGCGAAGCCTACCTGGTCGGTCTGTTCGAGGACACCAACCTGTGCGCCATCCACGCCAAGCGTGTGACCATCATGCCCAAGGACATCCAGCTGGCCCGCCGTATCCGTGGCGAGCGCGCTTGAACCTCTCACTCACTTCAACAACGGCTCTTTTCAGAGCCACCACTTCCTTCAGAGGTCTTCTTTGTTCATAGCAATATTATTGCTTTGGTGCCTTTTGAGAATTGAGAAGCGGGGTGTGTTTTTTTTTTTTTTTTTTTAATGTTTAAGCTTAACGATCAATTTGAATTGCCCTTTCCCTTAAGTTGCGATTCAATCTCGTTCTGTCATTCAATTTGTTGGTCTAGAGATTCAGCCCACGCCGGACTGCATGATCGTGTCAACTTCAATAAAATTGCTAAGGAATTTTTATTTAATTGCCTAAACAATGGAAATATATTACCAGGCATAGCAAAACCATTGTAGAAATGAATGGAAATGCTGCTAGTCTTGGTAATTTGTGATCTGCACTTTAACTCCAAATGCCGTAGCCATAATCTGGGGATGAGCAATAGCTGCATTCTGTAGTCATAATCTGAGGGGATGATGGTTACAGGAAATTCGGAAGGGATCTCGTTTTTTGGGGTATTAAGTATCTCGCTTTAACTAAATATGCACAAATATCGAAAGCTTACACGTTAATTAGATTATTAGCGAAAACCAGAGCAAAGTACGCACAGATTACTGGACAATGAATGATTATAATTATTATTTGATACAACAGTGGTTATCGGCAAACCAAACAATCGATGCTCTTTTTTTTGTAGCATGGGATGATCATAATGTATCTGGTAACGTTATGATCATTATAGCGCGAATCCGAGAATGTCATTGCGTGAATCACGCAGGACTTGGTAATCGACAAAAATATATTATTATTCGGAATACTTTGTGGTTTTTAAGTCTGGATTAAGGTACATAAAATATATAAATAGGAGTCTTGGAGCAAGATTACGCTTAAATGGCATCTTTGAGAAGTTTATGATCTGTTTGTTGCTGTCTCCAGAAGTGTAGGGCACTGATCATTTAAGATTGTGTACCTTCTGGAATAAAACATAATTATGGGTAAAACGTGTCGCATAACAACGTCTTGGCCTCAACACCTCCATAGTAACTGGGTAAACAATAATAATTATTGTAAATTGATGAGCAGTTTTTATTTCAAAAATAAAAGCCGAGACAAAATATCTGGGTTTAAAATATTTGATCAGGATTAATAACATAACATAACCTTGGATAAAATTAAAAACTTGAACAAAATATAGCATCATTTACTAAACAATGTCTCACTTAATACAAAATTTGGTGACCTTTAAACCTTAAGCGATTCTAATTTTCAATCAATGAAAATTTTGAGACAAATATTATTATCATTAAAGTATTGAATCCGCATTACCAGACAGGCCAGAATGGATTGGGAGAACATGAATTATTTCACTTGCTGACTCAAAGAAATATGCAGAAAAAGTATGGCACAATTGAATTAAAAAAAACCAAATATATATATATAAAAATTCACTGGATATATAGAAAACATATAGCGACCTCTGCAACCTCTAAAATTCATTGGTTCTCATGGTGAAGCGTTAAGTCCACAGGCCTGGCCTGACTTCAAGCATGAGACAATGTTCATCCGGAGGAAAATTCAAAAACACGGTTTCTGACCCTCCAATCAAACTGACTGCCGCACGCGTTGCGCACGTACAGCGAACGTTGTCCGTCGATTGCAGCAGGGAAATCGTCCAAGTTCAGGGTGTTGCCGTTTATATCAGGAGTCTCATGAATGGTGAACATGGGGAACTCACTGTGGATCTGAAAAAATGCATTCTCATTATAATCAGAACGGATGAATTTCTTCTTATTTTGGAGAAATTTCAACTTTCACAGTGAAGGATTGGATATTTCAAAGAGGATACAAAACTTCTGCTATATTCGCTGCTACATGAAAATCTACTAGGTACATTATATCCACTTTGGCCTCAACTCCAGAAGAATCATCAATCACAAACAAATGCTTTTTCTTTCTTTCATTTTGAGAGAAGTGGCGCCTCACCAATCCAGCAGCCTCCCTCACGACCCTCCTCCATGTGCTGTTGGTGTTCATGACGGAATAGGCGATCACTCGATTTGGGTCCTCCATCGAACGGAACTCAACCACCTCATTGACTACAAACAAAACACAATGATTATGTCATATTTGCTTTTTCAGTTTACCATCGACAAATGCTGGTCTGCTTTGTTGTCTGCTTTCATTCAACAACAAGCGAGGAGAGGAACTTTCAGGAGACGCACGTCGGCTGACTGGAGGAAGAGAACGTGAATTATGACACAATTTGAGAAGTAAATTGTGTATATTATTATGCCTATGGTAAATAATCAAATAATTATGTTTAGCTGTAATTGTTCTCTCAGGCACTGACTAATACACATGTACATTATATTGTAATAACCTCAGCGGTGAGCTAACTTGGGTGACTTAACCTCAAGTGACCCTCATAACAAATTAGACAATTTTTACAATCAGAGAAGACTCCTTTCCCACCTTCTCCCTGAGCTGAGTGATCCAAACCAGGAGGGTTGAAGATGACGGTTTGCATGGAGGAACCTGAAGTGCTTTGGCTGAATATTGACAACTGGGGAAGTTCAGGGGTCAGCGACATGTAGCTGAGACTGGAAGCAATGGAACTGTCCCTGGAGAGAGCGCCCTCTGGTGGGCTGTAATCGAGCGACGGAGGCCCCGCCACCATGTACATCTTGCCGGTGGAATCCTCAACGATCTTCGTTCGCTTTGAGTAATTCTGAGACGTCTGTGTTCCATACGAGCGAGCCATGGACAAGTCCTCAATCTCATCTCCGATTTCAAGCGCATCATCTTCATAGAAAATATCCAGGTCTGGATAAGGAACTGGGTTCTCTGGGAACGACCTCAGAGGCTGCACTTCCTCCGCATAATCCTCCCATTCAAACACACTCAGTTTGGGAAGCTCCAACTCCTCCGCCCTCTCCTCTTCTTCCGCCAGGAGGGTATCTTCCGGAACAGGTATCGAGCGTTCCGAACTCTGGATGTTTTCGGTGCTGATTTCCCTGCTGATTTCAGTGCTGATTTCGCCGCTGATTTCGCTGCTGATTTCGCTGCTGAAGATACTCTCTGGGGTTTCAGTGAAATGAGCCGTGAATATTGGATCCGTGATGTGACGTTCTCCTGAGAGGAAATCAAAGAAATGAAGAAGAAAGAGACAGGTTACGCATACTAAGCAGGTTGAACGCCTTGTGCTGCATGACCTCTCTTGGGTGGGGTCGATCTTTGACCTCCACCCTCCATGCTTGGGTGATGAGGTCAACGACCTCTGATGGGAGGCCATCTGGGATGTCCTCCAACGGCGGTGATTTTGTTCCAATCTGCAAAAATTTAGTCACTGAATAAGACATTCTGAATAACGCTATTAGGATAATGAAATAGAAGAAAAGTATGAGTCAATTAATTACCGTTATATGGCAGATGGCACTCACAGAAAAACCGGGTGGGAGAATACATGTTTAGGGCAACATAACCAAATACTGTAGAACAGGAAATTTTCGCGCCGGATGAATTTTTCTTTATATTCGCGGTCACGATCTTTCTGGGTGATCTTATACTATATGACCCTGAGTTTGACCGTGAATAATTGGTGACGTGAATAAAGGCCTCAGCCATAAAACCGCAAAATTTGCAGTCCGCGGAAATTTCCAGTTCTACAGTACCGCACCAACTTAATATAATATAATTTAATTTTTTTCTTTTCCTTAATTGCAATATTAGAATTTAATAATACCTAATACAATTCAACATTGAATGGGGCAAAATAATGATGGTTCTTTATTTAGTGAAATATTAGACAAACTTTGCAGGCATTTCTTTTGCTTCTTCTCCAAAATTTGAACAAAACAAGAGTCAATAAACTCTTAAATTTCTACTTCACAAACTTATTAACTTTATGCTAAAGTTATAACTCAAACGCAATCCATAAGACATGATCAAGGGCATGACGTACCTCACAATGACATTTCTCCAACTGCATTAAATGCAGGAAGCAGAGAGAAACAATCAATTCAACAAACATACAACTTTTCAAATCATCAAACTGAGCCAGAAAGCTACAAACTTTGATCACAGTTCTCAAAAAAAGCAAACAAAAACCGCACTCACGATGTACATGAGCGCTTTGATGCCTTCGAATCTGCGTACCCACGGGGGACATCCAGCCACCGAATGCACAAACGTGCACACCGCAGCCCACATGTCTGACCGGTGGTCATAGCCGTTGCAGGTGGCCTTCTCGGGTGACCACTGCGTCTGAGCCCCGATCGGAGTCTCCCCTGGCGCGATCTCTCCCTGATCAGTGCGCTGGGCCAGGCCAAAGTCAATCAAGCGCAGGCCGTAGCTCTCATTGACAATGATGTTGTCC
Organism: Capitella teleta; assembly: GCA_000328365.1. Classification (NCBI taxonomy): domain Eukaryota; kingdom Metazoa; phylum Annelida; class Polychaeta; family Capitellidae; genus Capitella; species Capitella teleta. The sequence continues at coordinate 50,767 of KB308469.1, forward strand.
GCTTTGATGTCTTCATGCATGATTCCAACTGATTGCAGATACTCGACAATCTTGAGCAGTTGTTGCAGCAGGTGCATGGCCAACCAGGAGTTGAGTTGAATCTGCTCATCAATCAGTTCTTGGAGGGTTGAGCCTGAAAGTGGATGCAATTTCCGTGACAATCAATTACCAACATGACATAGTACAGTGAGATAATGCAGCTGTTTCCATGGGAATGGGAAGAGGCCGAATTAAATGAGGCCAGACAACGCAGTACTGTGCTCACCGTGAATGTACTCCATGAATAAGTTGACCATGGAGTTACGCCGATCAAAGGTCGCTCCGCACATTTTCACGATGAACGGATGAGAGAGGGAGGCGAGAATGGTGAACTCATCCGATTCAACCCGGGATATGTGAATCTGCGAGGACATTGTTTTTATGCAGCGAAGAATTTGTTTTTTCTCAATGAATTTGTTTTCTCAAAATGGAACCACAAAAAATTTCCTGAATAATATTTAAAGTAGCTAGGAAATGAGAGAGAATTATGAAACACATTTTTATGCAATCAAGATTTACGAGATTCGGAATTATAAAGCACTTCTATTGCAATTAAATAGGACAGGTGGTGGCTGAGTCAAGAGGATCACCTGCTTGACGCAGAATATGGACTGTGACTGGATGTCTGTCGCCACATACGCTGTTGCAGACACTCCGCTGCCGAGCGCAGATCCCAGCATCCACTGCGTCTTCTCATCATAACATCCACCCACAATCTTCATTCTCTGTAAGATTCATCAATTACGCATTCTGCTCAGCATCGTAAGCACCACTGACTTTGTGATCAAAGATGATTCCCTCGGTTTCTCCGTCCTGAACATCAAGCCCTTTGTGTTGGTAGTCGTCCTTTATCTTCTCCCATTTCTTTAGCATTGGGTGCAGTTCCCTCGCTTCTCCATACCGCACGCAGTTCTCCTTGCGCAGCACCAGGGGCGTCTTCAGAACGAGGCCAGAGCGCAGAGGATTACGAGTGCCCAGCAAGGGCAGACTGGGCACTACGAAAGCGGGAGCAGGAAGCTCATCAGGGACCACGATCGGGGAGCGATCCGTGAATTCCTCCACGACCGACGGGATTTCATGAACGTCGCAGTTATCCGGGACAGGAAAGGAGGCGGGGAAACGAGAGGCGACTGCTGATCTCAACTCCTCGTCAGTAGAGATGTTGGTGTACGGGGCACAGAAGCACTTCTTCACGCGGCACAGCGCGATGTGCTGCGTGAGCAACTGCAGCATCGTGCCACAAGTGCTGCATTTGTTGATTTGTTTTTGGCACCGTGCCGGGTGCTTCATGATGGAGAGCAGGGACGTGCTGATGTCGTCTCCCGAAATGCTCCCACCCGGGTCCAAATCACGAAGCGAGTTATTGTTGTCCAGGGATAACTGGAACCAAGGAGATGACTTGACTTCTGAATGAACTAAATTTAATGAATGTAGGTCAAACAGAATTCACAAATGAAGAGAGGACCCTGGCTTTGAGGGGCAATTGGGTTGCAATGAATACGCAATATTACAGGAGTCATTGCACCATGGAGCAGGAATACGACTATCATTAGGGGGAAAAATTACTTAAAACGCAATGCTATTCCATCGCAAGATATTATTCCCCTCCCAAAATGTTATAATTAAAGCCTCCCTCAGTGTGTACAATTATGCCCATTTAATATGTAAGTAGAAATGAGAATAGAGAAAAGAAAAAAGATATGACATTAAGAAAGAGAAAAGAAAAGAGAAAAAAAATTGATCCAAGAAAGAAAACACAGACAAGAAAGAAAAGACCATCAGAGTTTAAAATCTGCTCCAAAACAAGAAAAAGAAATCTTTTTTTGTTAGGTGATCGAAGGGAGTTTGGCTTTTTTTGATTGGCCGCCACAGCCGTTTGGCTTATTTTGATTGGCCGCCACAGCCGTTTGGCTTATTTTGATTGGCCGCCACAGCCGTTTGGCTTATTTTGATTGGCCGCCACAGCCGTTTGGCTTATTTTGATTGGCCGCCACAGCCGTTTGGCTTATTTTGATTGGCCGCCACAGCCGTTTGGCTTTTTTTGATTGGCCGCCACAGCCGTTTGGCTTATTTTGATTGGCCGCCACAGCCGTTTGGCTTTTTTTGATTGGCCGCCACAGCCGTTTGGCTTATTTTGATTGGCCGCCACAGCCGTTTGGCTTTTTTTGATTGGCCGCCACAGCCGTTTGGCTTTTTTTGATTGGCCGCCACAGCCGTTTGGCTTATTTTGATTGGCCGCCACAGCCGTTTGGCTTATTTTGATTGGCCGCCACAGCCGTTTGGCTTTTTTTGATTGGCCGCCACAGCCATTTGGTAGCTCACATTGCCAATAATGGCTGGAAACGGGTCAATGTTTTGCGTAGTTTTGGCAATCCGTTTGATCCGACGGCCTTTAGGATTGAATGGGGGCGCGGATGCCGCCCCCTCCTCCTCATCGTCCTGTAATTCCTGTTCGTCATTATCTGCATGACCCCTCTGCAGGAAAAATGGGGTTGTAATTAAGAGGAAAACTTAATGCTGTCTCATTAGGACAATTTGTATGAGGCACCTGACTGCGATGATCATGATTGCCGTCAATTCCTCCTCCTCCTCCTCCAGTGTATCCATGAGAGGGACCTCCTTCTCCAGAATGGTCAGGATTTGCGCTACTTCCGTCCTTAGCACAATTACGTGCCAGTAACTCTGTGCCAACCGTTAAATCAATTTTGAAAGCTATGAGTGAAAAAGAAATACTAATTTTATTCACATGCAATTTAAGACAAACTTGACAAGTCCGCAGTATCTTCAGGAGCACTGACCACTTTCAGAGATTCTCCGGAAACATGCTGATGTTCAAATTCCAAGGAATCAGCTTCAAAATTACTTATGTGATCTTCTGAAATTCCTGAGTCAACCGTTTCCATGACGACGTCTTCGTCTTTCAGTGGAGATTGGTGATCTCTGGGGCTGTCGTCACTCGCAAGTTCTGATTCCTGTTTTTCACACATCTTCAGCCGAACTTTCTGTATGAAGTGCATGATAGGCTGCTTGGTCTCCCAGGACTTTTGATCGAAGGCCTTCTTCATGGCCAATAGGCTGCAAACAGAAGCATGGGTAATTTAAACATGGAGTCATGCTACTCGAGGCTGGAAAATTCCCACTCATCAAATAAGAAGATCTCGCATGGTACATGTATTGAATCTCATTGTATTCAGGGATTCCTATTCTATTGTCATCGGAAAGCAAATTAAGTGGAGAGCAGCTGAGAAATTGCGTGATTAGTTAATTAACTGCATTCATACATACATACATTTTGACAGCATTTCACACTCTATCTAGAGCTGTGTTGCTAAGTGTTCCAAGCGAATCAACTGATGATGATTCGCATTCTGATGTCAACACATGATAACTCTCAAATACATGTAAAATCATCTCAAATAGTCCAGAAGCTTCAAAAAGGAGGAGGGGGGGTTGGAGGTGGAACCGGACAAAATTGCAACAGAATTTATATTTATTAGACCCGATGCAGAATTGGAAGCTGCAAATCAGCAAAATACCTAAAATTGGGTAAGAAATCAGGTCATGGGGTAAAAAAAAAAAGGGTTTAATGTGTATCTTAAAGGTATCATTTATGACTATGGTAGAACCAATATTAACCATGGTTATTGTGCCCAAAATGTTGAATAGGTCTCACTCTCAGGGAATCATCCAGTATAGCATGTAATTTCCCACTATTTTTTTAATCCTAGAGGAAAAACTAGTTCTGAGACATTGATTTCGAAACCCTGACCTCGCATCGATCTTCACCCATATTGTCAAACTATTTATAGATAACGGCTTGCAGCTTACATCAGATTAGAGCCCACAAAATAAAGAATACGTGCAAATCAAATATATTGAACACATAGTTAACAATACTGGAACAAAATCCAAATTACTTACCCCTAAATGCTGACTCAGGCTAATGTTTTATTTTAAATTGTCATATTTCTAGAATTAAAATGCACTGAATAATACATAGTCATTTAGTATCATAATCTATCGTTTTTATTGAATTTTGTCTCCAATAATTAAAACTAATTGTAATTTGTAACCCCGTATCAGGTTTACCCCCATTAATCCAGTTCATTTGGGATTTGACCTGGACAGATTTGCAACATAATTAATATTTTTGATGTTCCTTTTACAAACCAAACAGCTGAACATCATATCAAAAATCCGCTAGAATCTGTGTCGCAAAAAGTACCTGAAACTGCCATTTAAATTTTCATCTTCAGGTGAATTTGGCGATATTGTTTTTTGGCAAATTTAAAAGCATATTATTCTTGCATATGATGCTCGTACATAATCCATATATCGGCTTTAGATTGTGTAGTTAAAATATTATGTTTAATCAGATTAATTGTTGAAATATACAAGAAAAACTTCTTCTCAGAGATCCATTTCAACACTTGGTCCTCACATTTGCATTTTTATCTCAAGATGTATTGTATATAGAGGCTTGAAATTTTCAGTAAATGATAGTCCGTCTAATTACGCATATATCCATGTTAACATAGTAAAGATAGTTATGGAAACAAATAAATAATTGCAAAATTCCTTACCACATAATTATCTTATATATAATAATTTATGTTGCAATTTTGTCCAGGTGAAACCCTTTATTGAATGGACTAAAATATATACACATTTTATTGATCGAGATAGTTGAGTTGGGAAAAAACCCAACGGAAAAACCAATGGATAAGTTAGAAGACATTTTGCCCACATACAAAACAACAACTGCATACCTGACTTAAAAGAGGATTAATAACTATTATACGGTACATGGAAATGTACCGACTCCTTAGTGAGGATTTCTCTTTCTGCTCAAATTTTTTCTATTGATGACGCCACCCAACAAATACGACGAGGGAGGAGTTCAACTCCCTCTTAAATTCCTTATGCGGTGACTGTTTGGTTTGGTTTTCACTTTTTATCTCTCTTCTCGTTCTTTCTTATATGAATATTTTGTACTTGGAGCATATATTTCATGAAAAAAAAAAAAAAAACAATTTTTTTTTAACCATTTACACGGTTGGAAGGACTTACCTCTTAGGATCCGGACAAGGGTCAGGGTGCTTAACAGAACCAAGAACTTCTTTCTTTTCCAAAATTGGTCGGTTTTTTGTCCTGAAAAAAAAAAAAAAAAAAAAAAAAAAAAAAATTATTCTTATTTTTTAATTGAGTAAACATGATATCAAAATAATCCAGGGCATTTGTTTCTGGAAATTAAAAAAAAGATGACGAACTGGCGAAATATAATTGATGAAATGAATACCCAAAATTTGGATTACATCTTATAATAATTTTAACAGTGTCCCAATGCTTATTTGCTCGTTAGTGCACGTACGTACCATGGGGTATCCATGAGTTTCTTGACCGGAGCGCCTATGCAGCTCTCGATCTTGACTGCTGCGACCCGGGGTCTCAAGCCGATTTTGGTGACCATTGAAATGGGTTAGAACTTCCAACCACTGCAAGGAAAAGAGTTGCGTCATGAATTGGGTCGTGTTTATTTGTCCTCTTTTTTTTTCCCACCCATGGGATGCAAGATTTTAATGAAATTTGATCAAATTCAGTTTTAGTTTTCTTAGTATCACATTTATGTTAAATGTATTATTTATATCCCACAAAGTCGCGTTCATAAAAATTAATTCGACCATTCATTGCTTATTCATTCAATTTTATAGATTTAATTTTAATTTATTTATTTATTAAAATTCATGACATAAAAATGGCAATTAACAGTGAATAATAACATTGCTGACAAAGCCAACGTGTGTTAATTGACGAATAAATAACAAGGCCACTTTTTCGCTTTTGTGAAGCGAATTATCCACCAAAGTGTTAGTTTAAAGAACCAAATAAACTAATTTATTCCATGGGTAAATTCATTTAAAACTAATTAAGGCTCCCAATTCGTAGTTTTGACCTTATTGCGATTCTATGGATTGAGAGACTTTTGGAGACTCGAATACGCAATCATAACGCTCGCGTCGAACGGGAAGGGGGGGGGGAGGATTGGTCTGCACTGCTTTTGGCGCCAAAACAACCCCAGACTCCTTAGGAACCTCTGGACAGAGCTGACCAAAGGAAAAGTTCTGAATTTCGCCGAAGATTCCTGGCCTAATGATTATCACCAGCTATAATGACACTGCAACTCAATACGAAATAGAAAATATAGTCCTCACGATGATCGGATGGATGTCTTCTTACATGGAAGAATCCACACACTTCTAGAACAGATGAGAACGTTCGCTTTTATTAACGGAGGGGAGGGGAGGAGGGGGAGACAGGTAGCGCAACCAATCAGCAATCCACACACCGACTTCATAGCTGATTATGTATGCAGAGTGGGAAATTTTAGGCTCGTACTTTCGTTTTCAGGGTTCGGGGGTTCAGGCGTCTCCATAGCAACACCGAAGCAAAGGTCTACGTTCTTGCGCCAACCAATCAGCAGAAGTTGGAATTTGGCACAGATCCAATCAAAAACACCGATTAATGTATACAACCATGAAAGTATTGGTGGGTTTAATAGTGAAGTAAAAAGAACATTATTTTAAGATAAATGTGTCATATGTACTCTATTATATCTTGCACTAAACCATTAGGGCTCTGAATTCATGATTGGCTGATGAAACGACATTTCCGTGAACCAGGAGTTCATTCAATTGATACAGACTACCGTTAAGGAGTATATTTCACTACATCGTATTAATGTGATAATCTGTATTGTATTATCGTGATATTGTATTGTATTGTGTTATCTGTGATTATATGTAATGCAACAAACACGCATTTGTAAATAAAAATCTGACTAAGATAACTGGAGCTTATTTATTCACTTTTAGAAGCAGGGTGGCGCATCAAAACATCGTGCATGTGATTCTAGGTCAATGAGCGACTTCGTTGCATATCATTATTATATATTATGATAAACAGCAAAAGATGTTTTTCGCGGAAATAGGTCAACGACTGTTCGGGAAGGAATTGAGAGCACACAGAATTATGCACAGAAGTTACTATGTCCATTACGCGATTGCAAAAAGGTCAACGGCTGAGATCTGTGAGCAGAAACTAAAATTAATGATGCATATTGGAAAAAAAAATAATTACATACCAGAATATTTCAAATTAAAAGCGTCAATTTTCAGTAACAAGTAAACAGAGTAGAATGTTAAGTGCAGCCCTACTCTATGTCGATCAGATCCCGATCGCCCGTGGATCGCATATTGAATATGCGATCCACGAGCGATCGGGATCTATCGACCGCATGAATATGAATATTCATGCGGTATTTGATAATGATAGGCACATAATATCATTAGGCTAATGTATATAATATACAGCTGTATCGGGCTGGAAACCTTAAAATAACCTAAAATCGTGACGTGAATCAGAAAAAAAAAAAAAAAAACAAAACAAAAACTCAAGAATCAATCAGAGATGTGATCAAGGAAAATTTTCTAATTAAGCTATTGATGAGCATTGATCAAGGAAACATGCAAGTATCCTAGCAATATTGGTTCATGGTGCCAAACTATATGCTTCAATTTATGATTTTACAGCAGAATTGCGCAACCAATGAGCTAAACATGTATTTCTACCTGACATGACTTAACATTATCATTTAATGTATCATGAAAACCATGAAATCCAACTATAACATGGATTGCTAATACTATAGCCTACAGGCTGTGCAGAATCATCGAATGTGCCAGATGGACTGACTCAGTCTGCATGTTGAGAGAAGTTGACATTTTATGGCCCTAACAGGCGTCAGCTAGGTCAGCATAATTGGTATGTGCAGTGGACTTATAGTAAAAATAGTAATTTATGAGGTAGAGGAAGTGATTTTATCAAACAGATGGATCATGGCTAGGTGAGTGAGTGATGGGGTTTTACGGCTCCACCCAATCCAATCGGATGATACGGGCGCCAGAATAGAAGGCCTGGGACCGGGGTTTCCCCCTACTCTTATCGATAAATCCCAAGGGTTCTTTATCCTGCATACCACCATAGACAGTAGTACACAGCGCCCGGCCTTGTTACGCAGTTGGGTAGCACTGCAGAGTCACCGAAGAATTACAATTATAACGAATTACAATTATAATTCACAATCATAACGCCCGTGGCCTGATCGGGTCTCGAACCCGGGACCTCGACCCCCACGGTCGGCATAGGATTGTAATCAGCGGTTGAACCCACTGAGCTATCCGGACTGCAACCGAGAGAATCACTATGATGAAAACCGGATGTTATCAAAAATGCAGTTCTCATCAATTCGCAGTAAATTCGTAGCGGTTGTGTTGTAGCAGTGCGCAGGCGTATTGACATGAATTTGACGATTCTGATTGGAAGAAAGTTGGACTGTCCAATCACGAGTCGAAGAAGTGTTTCCGAAGTGATATCAACCAATAAGCTAAACCAATTATCATTGCAATATACCACCAGACATTCAAAGAATGTTATAATAGGCCAAATTTAATTGTAATACAAGTTTAATGAATAAACAAATTCAAAATAATAATCACTTATGGAATTAAATGCTTTAATTACCGCAATGACCTTGAACTTCAAGCAACTTCATTTAAAATCAGAATTTCGTAAGAGGGGTATGCGTGGTATTTAATATGGCAAATTCCAAGACTACAACTTACCTAACCATCGAGTTATCAGCATTTGAAAAAGTCATAATTGCTATTATGCAAGATTACGCAAAAGCGGTGGTGCATCAAGGAACAGTAGTACTTCCGAGCTATATTTTACATATTGATGCACTAAATCATTTAATGCCTGTTATATGTCGCTAACGTAACTAGTTAATGAGCTAGTTGCAATCGAATTTGAAACTTTGAAAAATCATCGTGACCTTTGACCTTTGAACCTTCAGTGGTAATGCAAAATATTTTGATTCGTTGATTAGTGCAATTCACTCATTTACAATTATGATTAATTCAAAACATTCAGTACCAAATTTTATTCATCGGAATATGGGAGCAACAATATAAGTGTTGCCTAAAGTGTATTTTGACAAAAAATGTACTAATATTCTGAAATATCAAATTTCCTTCAAAGACTCAACAACACACGGTTTACTCAACTCATAAAAGTTAAAAAATTTACAAAATTCGAAAGAACCATCAATTTATGCAATTAAATGGTTTAATTACTGCTATGACCTTGACCTTGTTGCAACCTCATTTAAACTCAATATACTATAGACATCTTACGAAATCCTAACAATATACTCTATTTCAATGCCACAACTTGTTTAACAACCGAGATATTTGCTTAAAAAAGTCTCAATTACTATTATGCAAGATTATGCAAGAATGGTGCATCTCAGAGCAGTAATAGCGCCATGCATTTTTGTACATATCAATGCAATGGATCGATTGATGTATGTTGCAAAACCCTGGCTCAATTAATTAATGAGCCAAAAGCGATCCAATTTGAAACTTTGAAAAATCGCTGTGACCTTGACCTTTAACCTTCAAATTTCTATCAGACTCGCAGAATCACACGGAATTCCGCACAATGGCGCATAAAAACTCGTTTGTGGACGGACTGACTGACTGACTGATTTGTGGATTGACTGACTGACTCGTGGACTGACTGACTGACTGACTCGTGGACTGACTGACTGACTGACTCGTGGACTGACTGACTGACTCGTGGACTGACTGACTGACTGACTGATTGAAAGAAAGAAAGAAAGAAAAAAAAAGGAAGAAAGAAAAAAAGAAAGAAAGAAAGAAAGAAAGAAAGAAAGAAAGAAAGAAAAACACGTAAAGTAACATAGGAAAATTTTTTTTTACTATTTTCCTTCAAAAAAAAAAAGAAAAAAAAAAAAGATAGATATCGATTCCTGGCCATGAGTTGAGGGAAGGCTTAAAGTCAGGAGCGCACGCGGGATCTGCGGGGACAGAACTTGGGAATCCCGTGATGAAATGGAAAGCGGCTTCAGAACTCTCAATTATATACATTGTATACAGCATGCGGGAAAACAAACTGCGCAATAAGAACTTGGACAACAGCATGTTATGCAGCACGGCAGAATGATCAAACATGATTCGCTGCCGGTGCACGTGGGTTCACGCCAAGGAGCCGTCCACACCCCCAGCCCCCCGACGTGGTTATCCATAGTAAGCATAGCGATGGCGTAACCATGGTGTGTGACTGTGAGTCAGCTTCCAATCGGGTGATGTCTTCGTCACCATTATCATAATATAGTCGGGATAAAACTCGACGGTAATGCGGAGATAATTCAATACTAGCAAATTTCGAAAGATACATCAGCACCTAGCTCTGTGGCTGTTGATCATTCAGCGATGCATAGCAGTGATAGCACGGAGGTGAAAATAATGAGCATAAATTATGATAATGACCAGAGATCACGTGACATGAAGGTCAAAAGAAGCAGTTGATTTCCAAAATTGCGATTAATTGGGATTTCAGGAGTCTCTGATGACGTCATGAGCAGCACAAATCAAAGTCAACGAACGCTCTTATTTGATCATATATCAAGAATCGAACTTTTATAGAAATGAATTTCCTGCATTCGATGCTGACATTCGATACTGAGCGGATATTTGAATATTAGCGACGATTAAATGACAGGGATAACTGACATGCGGAGAGTCAGCAATTAAAGTCAAGCCTCAAACTCACATTGAGGTTGCTCTGAGATAATAGTGTTTATGCATGGATTGCTAGACTTTTGCGAAAGGTGACACGCACATACCGGTACAAGTGTAAATGCAGCTGTAAGCTATTTGGAAAGACAAACAAATCGACGAGAAGCACATGGAGGTTAAATGGATGTGTATAATTGGCCTATTAATTTAAAATTCGATTTTCTTAATTTTTCCCTCTTTCTTTTCTGCTGTTGATGCAGTAAATTGTACGCCGTTTCGTGTTGTCTGGTGTTAAATGAACGACCGGACCGCTATGTACATGAAAACATGGGCCTCGAAACACATACTGGATGATGCGCCACATATGAACGAAGGCTCAATTCATCCACATGATGAATATGCCACCGTGTAACCGGCATCTTGGAAAACAAATTCCCGTTTGCGTCACGAGCCACAAGCGTCACAGCCGCTACAGACTGACTGAGTGAGAAGCGCATTCCCAGCACGAGAGAGTGGGCAAGAGCACGTGATGCGAAGGGCGTCATTCATCCATTGCTCTGATCCCCTCAGGTCTGAGTAACAACTTCCGCACAATCTTCAGCAAACAGAGACGAATAATGCCTGGATTAATTATAACCGCAGTCAGACATCCCGATTCCCGATATACTGAGCATGTGCTCCAGAAGACCTTAAATCAATTTGACCCTTAAACAAGCGGATTGCAATAGTGCAATGGCATTTAAATACAGCAAAATATAGAATTAGAATCCTAGCAAATTTATAATGGTGACAGGCTTGAGAGATTTTTTTTTTCTTACTCTCGTGCGAGTATACATTTCCACATTTAGATAACAGATGAATAAAATAAATTGCTACCTGTCTTACTCGAGTGAGTTAAACCGCGCCCTTCTCGTATACTCAGCTGAGTTATAAATGCAGCAGAATGATTAGACTTTGGTCTCGTGCAGTCGGATTATGTAACAAAAAAAAAACAAAAAAAAAAAAAAAAAAAAAAATAATAATAGTCCAGGAAGTCAAAAATGCAAAAAACCACGATTAAAAATTTCGAACAATTCGATCATGTTACATGTAAATTATCATTCTCAAGAAGTTTTTGAGGATACAAAGTCATGCATGCAGTCACATGTCCACAAAACTTTCTTATAATACATGTAGTATATGCCTGGGTTTTACGAATCCTCAACCTTTACCCAGGACGGGGGTTTCATGCCTGTGACTACGTTAGGAACAGAATAGAGGAAGAATAATTATTATCATTATAAATTATTCTTCCTCTATGGTAATAGGGGTTCTCCAGCATGTATTCTACCCTGGACAGAAGCAAACAGCTCCAGAAATTTCAATACACCAGCATCGAGGAATTAAATGCATGTTCAGAATGGAGATTGCAACATCAGCGGAATTTCCTTCGATCGCTTTATGGCGGCATATGCTTTTGTTTTACTTGTCATTTCTAGAATTGAGTGAGCACTGGCAAAAAGCAGATACGCTGTAGATAAATACCGGCATTTCTATTACATGAGGCTTCAGTTTGCACAAGTTAATATCGCGTTTTGATAACTACAAAAAAGCCTTAAATGTGCACCCCCCAAAAAAGTAAGATACAAGTGAGCCGGATGTATAATATTGCAGATATGGCGTACATTTATAAATAAATCAACTTCCTCTCTAAGTTCCTAATTCCCCCTATATCTAGCACTAAACAACACGTGGATGTACGTCAATAAGTACACAGAAGAGGGAGACAGAATTAGACTCATTCATTAAGACTCCTAAGAGACAGAGTCGGCATAAGAGGGAAGCCAGAACATTCAATATTGTGCCGGGCGACAGGTAACTGAGATTGACCATGGAGACCTCTTAAGGCGTCAGTCAGAACCCTAAATCTTTTCGCCTCAATCTCGAACGCGAATTTGGCAGCTATCACATTGATGATATTATTCACTTCAGATGAGGAGTAGGAATTCTTTTCAAGAGGCTCTATAAATAACTGGCCTTGTAAATTAAAAAGCACTGCAGGGGACGTCAAAGGGTTCTTTCATGCGGCGAAAGCCATCAACGTTAAACGACCCAGAGATGATAATGATTGAATCTGTGAGCACATGAAACCACAGTAATGAAACCACAGTAAATGAGAAATGATATATTATGTTTAATTTAACAATACAAATAGGGTAATACAAACAATCACTGACAGAAGAATGAAAAGAGTGATTATTAAGAAGAATTAAGAAACATTTTGCACAATATGCTAATTCAAAACTTAAACCTTACATGCGATTTGGACCCCACGCGTCATGTGAGCGTCAGAGAAAACAAACTGGGGGTCTTGCACAGAGCTATTTATATATAGCGACACACACCTTCCATGCACCGAATGCACTAATTAAATAGGTTGCAGAAATTAAGTGCAAGTTGCTTCAATGAGGATGCTCTGCACAAAGGGACTGTACACTCAATCAACTACATGTACATAATATATCATTATATATATACTGCAAAGGGCGGAATTAAGTCCCATGGTTTGACAGCCAATACTTTGTTCTATGGTTTTCGAGGTCAGCTGTTGTTGCAGAAATTTGTCACTTGATTTACAGTGCCTGGGAATACAATGTCCACGGGCAAAACCAGAATTTGCTTGGTTTATCTTTTATCAGAATCAGAACAAGTCAAATAATAACCATAATGTTAATAAATAGTTATTAATTGCCTATGAGGCCTCATTACTTATAGCGTTTATCTGATTTCTCAGAAAAAAAATTGTATTTTAAGATTCTCTTCACCGTTATATGTGCATCAAAAATTCAAAATCACAGCAAATTTAAATGATCGACACTTTCATTGATGCCTGATTATATATCAGCTAACAGGTCCAAAATCCAGCGAGGTAAAAATGTATGCATTATCTAAACTTGTCAGATAATTTCGCTTTTTTTTTTTTTAAGAGGACGAATTGACTGAGGATCTGATAAAACCCCAAGAAGCAACACTGAACGCCCACATGCTAAATGCAGCCACCTGGTCAGGAACTCCCCAAACTTTGAATTAGATATGGGAATGGAGACGAAGATTCAAGATATGACTTACTATTTTTTTCCCTTCAGAACTCAGCCAGAATAGCTTCGATGGTTGCTGGACAACTTGAAGTCAGGAGGTGAACGTCTGATTGTGCACTAAGCAAATAATGAGAATGAGCATCGTTTAAGCAAGAGAAAACTCTAAACGCAACTTCCTGTTTGCCAGAAAAGTGAAATGTCAGAGCATATTGTCAAAGTAGACAGGCAGTCTTTAGAGATTGGTTTACAGTGTAATAAATATCTATTTTTCTTATTTTATAAGTAGATGACTGGCTTGTGGAGCTGCGAATGGCGTCATAACCTGGTTCGTTCCCAGTGATTTGGGTCGGACTAATGAGGGAGTCGGATTAACAAATTCATCTAACCATCGGTCCCTATGGGGTCACTATGGGGTGTAGCTCAACCACAAAAATCAAAACAACATACAGACTGATTTTCCAATGTTGATCAAGAAGAGGTGGTGGCCGAGTGGTTAGCGTGCTCACCTCGAAAGGGCTTGGCACTGGCTACTGGAGGTTCGAAGCCAGCCTTGTGTCCTTGGGTAAGGCACTTACCTCCTCGGACCACATAAGCATAATGCTTCAGGATTCCGAGGTTAAATAAGCACACAAAGAATAAAAAAAAGAGGAAATAATATGATTAGATTGTGTGGATTTTTTTGGGACAATTAATTAAATTATATAGAAAAAATTAATAGATGTTTAACACAAGAGTTCATGGGTTTAGCCATGCTAAACAGTGTGTCGAATTTTAATAATTGTTATGTTGTGCATTTTTGAGACGACAGTTGATCGACTCACTTCTTAAGTAGTTCTTTGAAGGTTTGATTTACTGCTCAATAAAAAAGCCCCTCATGCAAACACGCAGACTAAAAAAATAAATAAAAAATAAATGTTTTTACCGTCACACCTTTTGTCCTTTATCAAAGCAGGTCGTTGTCTTTAACACGAATGCTTAAATTTATATATAACACAAACAGACCTTTTATTCTGGACAATAACCTTTGAATGATCGTGATTTTTGTAGTTTGACACCTCAAAGGATGACGCTGAGATGGCGGATTATTTAGCAAAACTTTAATTCGGTGGCCAAAAGTCGGAGTCGGAAATTAAGGGAATCAGATTAATAAGTCCAATTAGCATTCTGACAGATCCGTCCCCGAGCATCGAGTTGGATTATTAAGGGAGTCGGATTAATAAAACCTTGTTGACTAATTATCAAATCATTCTTCATAACACACCAAGCAAAATAAGGTACTGTAAATTCATTAATTTTGCGCGCTGAATTTAATTTCGCTATGTTTGCGATCGCGGTCGACCGCGAAAATTAATATCGCGAAAATGCTTGCCTCTAAAATGCGCATTTTAGTAGCACATGCTATCAGGTGTTATATCAGTAGTACAGGTGCCATACTAGAAAAGCTAAAGAGAGCAATTATACGAACCAGCAAAATTCTATGAAGTACAGATTTAATGTGCTTCGTTTATAAACAGGATTGCAAAAAAGGAACGAAAGGTTGAGAGGCCAGAAAGCATTAATCAACAATGATGTTGATTGCACAACGTTGCTGGGATCAGGAAGGCCTTCAGGTGGCGGATCATCTTGACTTGCAGATGAGGGTCGGGTACTAGAACGTGATGTAATGGTGAGGAATCGCAGCACGTTGACGAGTGGCTGGATGAGCGCGGAATGGATGATACCCAAAAAACTGGCCGTTTTAATGACCGGAAATATATTACTAACTAAGAAACTGTCAAAATTGACATGTGGGAGGCAGACTCAAATACTAGTATTGTTTTTATGCGCGTTACAGTTCTAGTCATTTTTGACACCGCAGCACGTTCACATTCCTAGAATTAAGGCCGAGAGGCAGACTCGAACCAAAAGTTGTTTTGGCTATAGGCTGCACGAGACTTGTAAACACACGCCAACAGCAGGCATCTGGTAGCCTTAAAAAAAGGTGACAGGTCATTAACCCAAGCTCGGCCACGAAATAATACACCGCAATTTTTTTCAGCTTGCGCTTGACCGCAAAATAAAATACCCGCAAAAATTAATGAATTTACAGTAGTAAAGACTTTTCTCGTTTTTGCTTTCCTTTTCTGATTTTTTCGTTTTCTATTCCTTATTTATATATATTATATTGGTATGTAGTGCATTTCTTCTTGCACAAATACACCTCCAGTTGTCGACAGATTGTATTAACTGTTCTTTAAAAGTTAATTAACAGATTGTATTAATTGTATTAATTATATTTGCGACTGTTCCCACTTGAAAATAAATCCATGCATGATGCACAAGATGATAATTTAGATCACACAAGTAAGGCCACGTTCTCTCTTCAGAATGAAAGTGTTTTAGTTTAAGTAAGAGTAAGTCATAAAACACACAACCGTTCCACCCCTTGAGGAGGGGGAGGGGGTGGGGGAGAGCATTTTTCAATTGTTCACTCCACACTTCAATCATGGCGCATAAGAATGAGGTGTTAAATGAGGCTTAGGCCTTCCTTCCAGGTAGCAATCAATATCTCAAAAACCTCGTGAAGTTGACATGTTCTATTACCCTAAGTGCCATGTGTAACTGAATCTGCTTGATCAAAAGAAGAAATGGCGGTCTATCCCTACACCTGCATTGGCCAGGCACTTGACATTGCCACAAGCTACTCGGGTGCGATATACCTAATGGTTGATTTATATTTTTCTCACACCCTAGGACCATATTAGGTGTCACCCAGGTGTCTCAATGCAAGCGCCAAGTCAGCCGTGAAAGCATCTTGTACAACAATGTATTCGTATTCAGTACATTTTCATAAACCATCAAGTGAATCAATGCCTGTCCTTGGTACATTGATTGCTGCATTGCTGGTACCTGTGTTGCAATGTGGCTCATGCAGAAGAACTAGCATCCATGCTATGTATATGAACTGCATAATATCTCAACAGATATTCACAGCCTCGCACTGGATATCCTAAGGATTTAGGCTCCACGTTTGATAGTAATTTAAAATTTCCATCAATTCAATTGCATGTAGATCTGATAGATTGTAATAGATTGAGAGGAATCATTAACGGGCAGTGAGACAAAAATCTCAAAGTTTCTACTTAAGTGTGGTCACCTTGTTTTAAAAATGAGATTTTATCGATTGCGTTGAGTCTGGGCAGTGCATTCCGAAACATGATTCAATGACAAAATATTTGAGCTGAGGAGACAGATAATCAGATTATAAATTATCTGACAGCAGATGTGACTGATGCCTCAATATGCGTAGGTGAACATGGAATGTGTCAAAAAAACATTAATTTCTATTTCACGACGATAAGAGGTCCTCTTCAATAATTTATGCTCAGAACGTTCTTGCCTCAAGACGTCATGCAAGTGGGACATTTGACTGAGCATGTCTTATGGGCCAATCATTACTCATTCAGGTTGAGAGCAAAGGTCATATGATTACAGGTAATTGACTTCAACATTAAATATTAAGCGGACGAATGAACATTGAATTCTATTGTTGTGCGAAATCAAAGTAAACCATGATGGCATGGTGGGGTTTTACGGCTCCACCCAAAAAAATTAAAGTAAAGAAATAAGGAAGGACAACCATGTGCATTTGCTTCCAAGAGTACTTCATGCTTTAACCCTAGAATAATTGCAACAAAAGTCTTTTTTTCAGTAGTTTTGGGTAGTATTTGGTGCTTATGGAGGAATTACGAAAACATTTGACCAAAATGAGTTGATATGCTAGATGTTTTCATGTTTGAATGGAAAACTCACCTTTGATCAAGGTGACTAATTTGCAGAAAAATTATCTTTCCTAAGAGTCCCAAAAACTACCCGGAACCATTGAAAAATCATTTTATTGCTACTCCACTAGGGTTCAACCAATTATTATCACAGAATGATGTCCTATGACTTAAAGCATAAAGCCAGGGAACGCCACTTACGCGCTTTAACAAAGGCAGATGAGAACCTTATGCTACATCCCCCATTCCTGTTGTCATCTCCTGCCAAGTCATACCTTAAGTACAGATGTGCCAAAAATAAGAAACTGGCTTCCTATGGCCTCTAATAATTAGGTCATTAGAACATTCATAACCTCCACATAATACCTCATTAAATTTAAACAACAAATTGTGCCGGCACACCCAACAACATGGTTTGTTTGAGGTGAGAAATCTCAGTGTGGATTTGCCTTAGTGAATTGTATTCATGAATGAGCCACAAGTGAATTGTATTCATGAATGAGCCAACAACATCAGTGAATTACACAGACGTTCAACAGCATGTTTTAGACTTTCTTCACACAATCTTGCAATTGAGAAAGGAAGATGGACGAGGAAACCCCCCAAACAACGACTTTGCCCGAGTTGTGGCGTTGTTCAAGACGAACAACACGCTCTACGAGATTGCTGCATTAACTCTGACAAACGACAGCATCTGATGACGGAATACCCTATGAATCTGATGCTACCGACATTCTTCATCGATGAAGACTGTGCCGTGATGACAAAGTCCTGCCACGTTTTTACCAAGAAGTTTATGTGATGAACCTTAACCCCAGAACTTTCGTTTTTGCTATTTTCACCTCAAAAGATTTTTATTTTTATTAAAACACACACACACACACACACACACACACACACACACACACACACACACACACACACACACACACACACACACACACACACACACACACACACACACGTTATGTATTCACCATTCATAGTTGATGGTTGTCCTAAATAAAAATATATCTATCTAATCTAATCTAATCTAATGACTAATCTAATCTATCTATCTATCTATAGAACTGCTACAGTCATTGTCTGTACACTTTCAGAATTACCTATATTCTAGAATTACATACTTGCCAACATTGGGAGACAAAAAAGAGGGAGGTTTTCGCGCGGCAATAGCTGAATAGGAGTTCCTGAACGAGACTATCATGACAGTTGATGACTACTGAGACTGAGTCTGAGAATCATCAGTTGATATTAGTAATCGCCAATCTCAATCTGAGATCACAGGAGATGCCACCATCATCATCATCATGATCATGTCACTCATGTCAGTCATTGTGATCATCATGATCATCATGACCATACTGATACTCATAGTTTATTATAGTTATCCTCAGTTTAAGTTATAGTTACAATAGTAAGTAACCATAATAATATAATTTAAATTTTATGATAGTTATTTAATGTGTTATCATACTGAAAATTGCAATAAGACGCACCAACCAGAATTGGGATAATTGCAGTGCCAGGAAACTTCACGGATATTCGACTGTCGAGTCAGACGTCGACACAATTTAATGAAATACTGACGAACAACACTTTCGTTTTTCATGCATTCCTCCGTGTGAACTGGACAAAGTTCAAGGTCGACAGTGCGTTATGAATCGTAGGGGTAATTTGTGCGTTATGAGTTGTGCTTTACTTCATAGAACTTTATAAAGGGAGAACAGTTGCTGAGTGAACAGTTGCAGTTGCTGAGTGAAGAACTCATCCACGAAGGGCCGTTCTCCTTCCTCCTCACTGGGCGCATCAACACAAGATGTAACACAACGGTCGCATTCATGTTCTGTGGTCGCATTGGCTCCCTGGGCAAAATTTACAAATAGCCAGTGCTCGGACTCTTGAACACTTAGCATAATGATTCTTGCATGTAATGCATAGCATAAGATAATTAGAATTATTTAAATTAGGATTATAATAACTTTACACCTAATGTTCTTATTACACATGACATTAAATTTAAAAGCCACGATGATAATTACATTGTGGACTGTCCAGTGCGCGTACTTTGATATACAATGACGATGCATGCATACACTCTGCGTTATGATCAATCGTAAATAAAGCGCCGAGGTTTTTTCCCTCCACTCATTTCCGAGTAGTTCCTGGTTGTTCCGTGAAATCCAAAGGGGAATCCTGGGATTCATGAGAAAACTGTCAAAACAAAAATGGTCGACCTGTTTATTCCATGAGTGTTTATTCTGCGTTTTCTCTTCGTATTGTTTTTATTCTGCTGATTTCGTTGATACCCGATCGATCTGTTTGGTTTGGTCATCTGAATCCCTCTTGTCCTTTGCTCAAAAGTTGAAATTTATGTAAGGATTCCATCATTACGACATCATAGACATTAATTATTTAATTTTAATGATTATTATTTATTATATATCTAGTTATGTTTATCGTGTTAAGGGGTTTATCTTGATAACTTGTGACTCATGTTTCTTAGTCTTTGTAGCAGTGATATGCTCTCCGAATGCAGGTCATAATTGCTATTCTGGCCGTATATCGGTCGGTTATCAGGTTATTGTCATAATTGTGGAATTGCTTCCAGATTATTCATTTATTGTAATATAAATATTGGGGTACTTCCCTCGAATCCCTATACCTAGCTGACATACTACAACGAGACCTCGCCCGATTTATCCGTGCTATACTACGTCAATTATTTCCCATCTTGACTCACCCGCTTAGGGAGTATCGCACTGCTTCGATCAGTTAGTCGCAGTCCAACATTCTATATTATTATATATTGATAATTAGTCATCCCCACAGATTATTAGTGTAGCTATGCTTCAGTGTACTGTGTAGTTCTAGTACAGAATGACTCTTGAATCAGCAATTTTTAGCTTTATTTTAGGTCTAATTCTCCCACAAGTAATCCTCCAAAATTGACTGCATGATTCACCCGTCTACTTTTGTTTGCCAATCTCATGTTCTATTATTTACCAGCAGATCTTTGAAGTCTTATTTGCTTTCTTCTTGGAAGGTGAGCTTCTTTGCTTCCTAACTCCAGCTTCTTCCTCTCCATCAGTGTTCACCTAAATCTTTTCGTCTGCACTCACTCCTCATCTTCTCTTTCAGTCTTCATGGGGTCAAATGGGTTCAGGTTCAAGTAAAACCAAATCCAAATCGTTGCGCAAGAAGTCGCTATCTGCCCGTGCGTCCACTGACTCAGGTATCAGCAGCAGTAGTTGCAGTCGGGAGAAAGCAGAGGGCACCACCATGCCTCTGTTCAAGCGACAGAGCAACGAGGCCAAAAAGAGGCTGCAGCATATGCTGTATATTGTCAGTATTCACAGAGCGACTTTGCGTTTTATTTAAATCTTTTTGTACCCAGGCCAAAGAAAGCCCTGAATCAAACTTCGACATCTCAGGCTGTGAAATCTCAGAGGTCAGAATTCACTACTTTAGAAATTATTGATTATCATGTTTATGTTGACAGTTCCCGTCCGGAATATTTCCTTTGTGCAAAGTTCTTCAGAAGGAGGTGCATTCAATTCTGAACAACAGAATTTCATTTTTTAAAGATTTCTTCTTCGGCAGTCTTTGATAGCTCACGATAACTGGTTAACTTCTTTGAAAGGGGGTGGACATCTACGCGATCTGTGCTACCTTAAGGTACGCTCATCTCTCCTCCCTCGTCAATTACCCTGTTTCGTATTCAGGTTCTGGACATCCACGACAATGAGATGAGTCACTTACCAGATGACATCGGTTGCCTATCAGCACTACAAGTCCTACATTTGCAAAACAATAAACTCAAATCACTTCCCTCAGGTGTTGGTGAATTGAGAAACCTGCAAATCCTCAACTTGAAAGGTGAGCGAACGCCACAGTGCATGTCTCAACCGCTGTTCGTCTCCATTTCTCAGGAAACAAACTCAAGAACATTCCCTCGTCCCTCTCCGCATTACAGCGTTTGCACACGTTGGATATTTCTCAGAATTATGTAACCGAACTCCCGAATGAGTTATGTAACATTCGGACCCTTGAAACATTGAATCTGGACGCGGAACAGATGACGCACCCTCCGGCAGAAGTTTGCTCTGAGGGCACAGCGAGCATCATGCGATACCTCAGTCATGGTAAGGGTCGATTGTGCCATCTCTCATCGGTCATTCATTCCGGTTGAACGCAGAGATGGGCGTTGACTACAAACCTCCGTCCCATTTCTTGGCAGACGCCATGGCAACGGAAGACAAAACCGACGCGGCTAAACGTAAACTGAAAGCAGACATGAATGCAGTCAATGTGAGATTTTGTTAGGCTTTTTTTTTCTTCAAAAAGTTCATGTTTTCTTGTGGTTGCAGGACACAGTTATGCAGTATGAGAACCTGAAGGTATTATAACCTAATGTAGGAATCAATGATTGTGTAATAATTAAGATGACGTAACAGGCGAAAAGAAATGAAGAGAAGAAGTTGCTTGAGCAGCAGTTAGCTGATGATCAGAGATTGCAGGGCGAGTTGGCAAAGCTATCGGCAACAAAGAAAAAGGATGTACTCAACACTTTGACAAAGGTACATCTGAATCTCATTGGTTTGCGTGAATTAGGCTGTTGACGTCAACAGGATCAAGAGAGAATTCAAGATGAGCTGAATTCTCTGCAATTGGTGAAACAGGAAGAACACAGACGCCGTTTGAGATCGTTGAACGAAGGTGAAATTTATTATTGGCTTTATTTGATTAATTCTATATTTTTTTTTTCATGTTTAAATTTCAGCTGAGGAGAATGCGATGCATTTAGTTTCTAAATTAATAGAAGTGAATGAGAAAGCCAACAGAACAGAGGAACTCTTAGACCAATTGGAACAAGAGAGGTGATTTGCTAGAAAACAAATTCATCTTTTAAATTGAATCGCAATTTTGTGTGCGGCTAGGATTCATACTGAGCAATGGTTTGTGGTGCGACAAGAAGAAATGAACAACATCAGAACGCAGGAAGTTCTGAGTACGTAGTGATGACATAAAAATGTATTTGGTGTTGAGTAACCTATCCTCAGATGCCATGGAGTGCATCTTAGCAGAGAATAAAACGATGAGCCAATTGCTGGATGATTTCCGCCAGAAGAAGGCGCAAATAATTGAAAAAGCACGCGAAGGGTGTGTTCCTCTCGGTTGTGTTTTCTTTGTGTTATTTTCACCGTATCCTCAGAGCTTCGGAGGCAGACGATCAACTGCACACTGTGCTGAGTCTGAAGCAAAACGAACAACTCATGTTGTTTGGAGAACTGCAAAAAATGGCAAGAGATAAACTTATTTTAGGTTTCATTTTAACACTTCCTCACAAACACAGGAAGACTTACAAAAAGAAGCGTTTGAAGTTCTGCAAATTCAGAAGGACGCTCGTCACAAGAGGATAGCCGGCCAAATTGACCTCATTGAGCAAGAGTTGGCGCAACTGACCGCCCTTGAGATCAGCCACAGGCAGCTCACCCACGATCTGCAAAAGGTTTGTTCCCGTCCTAATTATAACGAATGAATTGCAACATTTGCTTAGGACCTCCTGGAGGATAAGCGGAAGGAACTCACTCAGATGCTCATCACGTTGCTACGGCAACGGGATGAACGCCAGGAGGAACTCCGGAAGCGAATGGTCAGCATGCGTGCGTGCGTTCATTGTGAGATTGACGTGTTGATTGTAGGGGGAAATGGAGGAGCAGCGCCTGGATGACCAGATGGACTACTGGATCGTGCAATACCAGAGGCTCATGGATCGCAAACCTCCGTCTCTCGTCTGTCATGAAACAATGTTGGAGTTTGCGGTGGTGGAGATATTAGAGCGAGCAAGTGCTTCTGATTACATTTCTGCGTTTGCACGTCACCGCATCACGATTGAAACTCTGCTGGCGCTGACTGATGATGACCTCAGAATGGTAGGCCATTAGCGGAAGCAGTTTTACTCACTAATTAGATTAATTTAGCTAATTAATGCGGAGTGCACTCTTTGGGAGGTTGTAATAATTTACTCACAAGGAAAATATTTGATATTTTTTTGAGGAATATGTGTCGTTTTTGACAGATGGGGATAAAGGAGTTAGGCGTCCGTAAAGCGATTTTACTCGAAGCAGAAAAATACAAACTGTTGAAGGATGAAGAAACGGCCGCGAACAAGTTGAAAATGCTAGAGACTGATGTTGATCCGAATGAGGTGAGTTGATTGCTCTCAAGATTCACTTCAAATAAATGCTTCCTCTCACCTCCAGACCTATTAATTCACACAAAATACAAACCGTTGATCACACGAACTTCTTCGGCATCATTGACAAACACCTTTCATTCAAACCTTACATAAACAAAGTCAACACAAAAATATCACAAATCACAGGCATCCTTAATAGACTCAAGCACCAATTTCCACAACACATCCTCCTAACAATTTATCAATCTCTCATCATCTCACACATCACATACGGCGCTCTCACCTGGTCAAAAAGTCACCACATACACACATTAATAAAACAACAAAAGAAAGTAATCCGAACAATCACAAAATCCAAATATAACGCACACACAGAACCTCTATTCAAACAAACAAATCTTCTTAAAATTGAGGATCTGCGAAAGCTCCTTGAATTAAAATTCTATTATAAGTGGAAGAGGTGGTGGCCGAGTGGTTAGCGTGCTCGCCTCGAAGAGGCTTGGCGCTGGCCACTAGAGGTTCGAAGCCAGCCACTAACCTTGTGTCCTTGGGTAAGGCACTTAACTCCTGCTTACCTCCTCGGACCACATAGGCCTTAGTTGCTTCAGGATTCCGAGGTTAAATAAGCCCCACGAAAAAAAAAGCCCCACGAGTGGAGTACCTCCGAATTATTTCAGCACTTTTAATAGTGCTGGACGAGGAGATGATCGGTTGCGGGTCCCGC
This sequence comes from Capitella teleta, assembly GCA_000328365.1. NCBI lineage: Eukaryota > Metazoa > Annelida > Polychaeta > Capitellidae > Capitella > Capitella teleta. The sequence continues at coordinate 75,231 of KB308469.1, forward strand.
AAATCAAATCTCATTTCATCAATCAATATTCATATCAATGTTTAATAGAAAACTGCTATGTCTGCAATAACCAAAATTAATATCCTATCAATAGTTCTCTCTCCCACTCATGCTCGTTATCATTATCATCATGAATATTGTTATCATTTCATCATCCCCCGGGGTGGCCAGCGCGAAAACGGACACTTGTTGTGCTTTAGCCTGGTCTCCCTGCATCATCATACTATCATTATTATCATTACTACCATTAGTCTGCACCCGGAAGAAAAAAGAAAAAAAAAAAAGAATTTTTTTTTTAATTTATTTTATTTTTTTCTCCCCGTTTAATTCACATTGATGTATGTTGTTAAATAAATGATTTCTCTCTCTCTCTCTCTCTCAGAAGGGGGGAGTCCCTGGCGCTTCCGAAGGCGCTGAAGCAGCCCCACCTCGGAAGACCCCCACTGCCCCCCTCCCCGTGTCAGAGGTCATCGCTCGAGGCATCAACTCAGAGTGCGTCATCTGTATGGAGAACGTGGTAGGGCATTACAGCCCTTTGATCTCATCCACGCTGAATATCAATGTCTTTCAGTCGGAGCTTCTGTTTCTCAATTGTGGCCATGTTTGCTGTTGCGCTGGGTGCGGCATCAATCTGACGGATTGCCCGCTGTGTCGCGGAGAAATCGTTCAGAAGATCCAACTCTCTCTGGACAGCTCCTCAGGATAACATCATGAGGAGGCAAAGAGTTTGATCGTATTATTCCATCCTGCAAATTGTGTTTCAGTTATAGTTGTAACTCCTTCTGAGTGATTGTGTTGATTTTATTTTTTGATTTGTCCTCTCACAAATGAACTCTGTTTTCAGTCAAATCTGGCATCTGAGAATCCCGAGTAATGAATTCAAAGTAATGCCAAATTACGCTCATTCAAGATGATATCACTGAAGTCTTATCTTATTCTATTGTTTTGTTTTGGGGTTTTTCGTTCAATCCTATTTCAGAGTTAAACATTGCGTAGTCAATGACCCTTGTTAAAGACCTGTAATAATACAGTACAATGAAACCCTGCTATTTGCTAACCAATTCTTTACTAGCCTCTGAGGAGTGCATATAACTTCCTAAACCTGCATAACTAGATTTTTTTTTTAAATTTTTATATAAAATATAATTAATCAGCTGATAAATGGATTTTGTGCCATGAATTCACCCACATTGTCCATTCCCTTTGATATTAATATCATAAATATTTTCTATCAACAGAATATAAATGTTAAGTATACTAATTAAATTAATTATCGTCGTTAACATCATAAACAGCATTCAATATTAAGGTCACAGAGTTACCCATAATAATTTCTCCTATGCATTCAATTAAACTGAAAAGCCTGAGCCAAAAAGCACTTCTTTTTATTTTAAATCAACTGCTGTTTTTCCCTGATTTCTCTTCTTGTTTCATTGCTGCGATTTCTGCTTTCAGAGACTCGAGATTAAATTTCAAAGTGGCCTTCTGAATTCTGATACTTGCTTCAATCAAATGATCCTCTCCTCTTTGAATCAATTAATAAGCTTGTCCTCACTGTATCATTCTGAGCACTAGTGACTGGTCACGTATAATCGATTGTAGTCTAATGTTGTGCATCATTTAGTCTTTCTGGTTTATCACATGACCCTGGTCACGTGACTTGGGTGTGCTAAGAGTTGCTGTTTTAAAGCACTTGTGTCTGCAGCTGTTCTCTGCCATGAATGTTTGATCCTTGAATCATTGCAATCATAAATGTTTTTACCAATTTCTTCTTTTTCATTGTGTTCTTCACATTTAATCCGGAATAAATTTTTAAGGTCTTTGAATCTTTGTTGAGTTCCATTTCATATGAACAATACCAATTCATTTTCGCCTTTCAACCAGCAGCTCATGCGTCATGAGCTCATTATCCTCGCGTATTCGAGACAAACTCCCCATGAAAACTCTCACTCAGAACAGACACAAAAATGGTAAAATATTTCCAGGCTTATTTCTTTTATACACAGCAGAGGAACACAGCGGGCAGAGCAATACAAAGTCCTGAACATTCACGCATCTTCCGCCTCCCCTTCGCTTTCCTCCTCCTCCTCAACCCCACCTCCTCCCGCTGCCTCCTCTTCCATCTCCTCCTCTTCATTTTCTTCCGTTTTCTCTTCTCCTTTCTCCTGTGTTTTCTCCTGTTTCCTCTTTTCCGTTGCTTCTTTTTTATCTTTCTGACTTTTTTTGTAAGCTGAGATAAAAGAAGAAGATTAGCAAAAGCCTCAAACGGCACAGACGACGCACCTTCTAAACTCTTCTTCAAGGGTTCCACCAGTTCATCAAATTCCAGTTCCGTCATAGAGTCCAAGACGTCCTGTCCGCTGATCATTTTGCGTTTGTTTTGCTGTGCAAAATTGTTGGCACACGAAGTGGCGTAAAGTACAAAAACGCTGGCTGCCTTTGAAATGGCTAAACGCGCATCCTTGGAAACATTCACCCCATCAGGGATCTGCAATGCGAGAGATGAGGTCACAACAGAGGTCATTCAGGGGTCACTCACTGCATCTTTGATGATTCTGGTGATGATGGAGTTGGGCAGATTCAAGTCTTCAGGTCGTTCAGCCATTTTGTTGAGAATCTAAGAAAGCAAGAGGTGAGAGGTCAAATTAGCTGCATGCAACAACACTTCAACTTCAACATTGCTCTGTGAATCATGACAATCTAAATCCCAAAACCTGGTCCAATTTTATGACTGGAATGATTGAGGTCAGTTTGAAGACAACACCACAATACTGTGACCACAGTCACAGTATACACTCACAGTGTGACTCTGAGTCTGATGGTGCGTTCTTTCGTTCTCAACAAGTCGGAATTACGAGGTCGTCATTAGATTAGACAGAGATATCGAGATGTAATTCAGACTTCCGATTATGCGCACAGAACATTCAGAGAGCTGCATCTGGGAGGAGGTATACTTCTACGCAAACAAGAACAAGCTGAATCTTGCCTCATGCCATCACCATTGCAAACGGTTTACAGTGAAATACGAATATCTCTTTTCGAGACAAATATTTCTTATCTTATCTTAGGAATGAGCATCCCTTAACTTGTGATCCCGAGTTGCCGAAAATTAAAAAACCATAACTGACTCCTAAGGCGACAAAGAATTAAAATTATGGTTTACGGATTTTTTTTCAGGAAAAAGGCAAGTGGGCGGTGGGGAAAAAAAAAGAAAAAAAAAAGAGGGAAAATGGGTGGTAGGGAGAAAAAAAAAAACCAGGTTGGGGCTCATGACGCGCTAATGCTGCTTCATATTAATGTATTAAGGAAATGAAAACTGCAAACAAAATCCTCAAGGAAGCATTCATTTCTTGTTCTTCAATGAATTTCGTGTGATGGGCTTGAGCCCCTGATCAAAACAATGATGGCACATGGGCCGAACTAAATTAAATTGTTGCCCCAGCCGGGCCATCTCCTCTTCCGCCAGTTCCTGGTCCCCAGACGGGCGTGAACATGGTCAGTTTGGCTGTAATAAATTGGTTTTAGGCAATAAATGAATTTATAAAAGATCTTATCAAAACCCTACCAGAGTAGTATTGCGTTTCAATCTACCCTCATTTTATATCTACCCTCCCTATTGAAGCTGATTTCAACCAATCAGAGGCCGAGATGTTGAGAAATGAGAATGTATAGCATCACTCACTTGCTACGTTATGATTCGAAGCAGCTTCCCAATAAAACCATGCTCATTTTGATTATTTATGTATGCGAGAACTTTTTTTTTTCCACTTCGTGAAAAAAAACGACCGGCGGATCCGTAAACCACAATTTTAATTCTTTGTCGCCTAAGTTAGGAGTGAGAGTCCTAACTAGTCCTAAGTCGGCGAGTGTGACCAGGCAAATCTTACAGGTCCTATTCTGGTGGGTGAGGAGATGGAGAGAGGAGAGGGGAGATGAGAATTTGGTGGAGGGAGTCTTGGGGTTCGTAGTAACATCACTGTTACATCAGCGGACCTGGCACGACTGGTGTTGCGGAGTGTGGGAAAGATTTGGAGGGAGCGATGGAGGAAAGAGGGAGAATGATAAAGGGCAAGGCCCTGGTCTGACGTTTGCGAGAGAATGAAAGTGTAGGTGGAGGTGTTTGTTCTATTACTATAATTTTGAAGTATTTCTTTTGGTTGGTTTATGAGTTATCCAGTCAGTAGCAAGCTAGTGCTGATGCTTTTGGTTGGTCTAATTGATGCAATAATGTAGACTGTGGTGTAGTGTATTGTTATGTTACTTTACAACTTACTCCTGCATAAATCATTTTGTGTGGAGGGCTACCAGGCGGCATCCATGCGTACTATGACCGAGTAGAGCAACGAGTATCTTCTGGTTACATGCAGTCATTCCAAGTCTATCTTTGAGGTACTAATATACTTCTAGTATCAGAGTACCGTCAATAAATCATTCATTCATTTTATGTTATTTTATTTTTAACCTATATTTACATTTATACCTTATTTATCTATATACTTGTTATCATTTTGTTCTGTTGTTTTGGGGTAGGGGTTATATTGTTTGGTTGGTTATTCCAGTTTAGTTTTCTTTCAGTTATTTCTGTATTATTTATGAGGATATATCTTTTAGAAATAGAAGGTATATAAAAAGAGAAAGTGGAACGTCGAATTGTAACAGTCAGTGTCACAGTGCACAAAAAAAAAAGACACTTTAATTCCAAATAACCTGAGGCTGAACCTGTCACCTTAGTTCCCCAACTTGCCAAGCCGTGGCGTAGTCTATAATTATAATACACTAGACTAGTGTTGGAACTGCTCCGCTACCCTTCTCAGGCTTCTGTCCCTTGGGTAGCTCCCCATGGGTAGCGGAGTAGTTCGCACTACGCTACGGCTTGGGGAGCTATCCCTTGGGGAGCTATTCCTACACTACTCTTAAAATCGGATCAAATCAATCATTAAGTTTGAATATCAAGCTCCAAAATCCATAAAATTATGACAAAGTTAAATCTATGCAATAATCGCTTGGAAAAAACTTCGCTTTGAATGAATAATAGAAAAAAATTTGTATATTGCAAAATAGCTGACATACTACAGCGAGCCCGATGGGTCTACAGACCTCGCCCGAGAATCTGTGCTAATTGCAAAATAACAAAAAAGCCCACCACTTTTCACTAAACTTCCGCTGTGCATATTTCGTCCCCGAAATGAAGTGTCTTCATAGGATACGTTATGATTACAAAAAACATGAAGCCACGGAATTTGCGCAAATTTATTTGATAAGTCAGGTCAGGTGAAGTCAAAAGATTTAAGTCCTTTTGTGTCAGGACGGGATTGTCCTCAGAGCAAGAAATTAAATAATAACTAAATGGAGTGAGATAAAGAAAGTTAAGATATGTAATCATAAGGAGATAACAAACATTAAATAAACATAACGATAAACTTAACAAGTATTTCAAGTATTTGAACTGAAAGGTTGGCGTTAAGTGAAAACATTTTATGAATATAAATGAATATAAAATCGAAGGACATATAGTGAAAAATCATATTTTATTCCAAACAGCCTGAATGTATGTATCCAGTTGAAAATTACAATTGTGGTATTAATGGTATGTAGAATGACGTATATATAGTGAAAAACGGTTGTCACTCTGAAATCCAACAACATCGATCCTAACAAAGGAATCATGGAACATGCAAACAACAACACACATGAATCAGTGATGTACTGGAATGCTGTCAGTACTTAATTTCGCCTGAATTCCGCACTTCGTATGGCTCCGCATTTTAGTCACAATTTGTATTTTACCATGACGCCATCCGCATTCAGTAAATAGCAAAAGTACGTGAAACGTTTTGATTGACTGGTTGATTAGGGATAAAATTCAATTTCAAATGTTTATAACAGGTTCTCACGATTAATGTTCGCAGATTTTGACCACAAATGTATTGGACGATTTTTGTGCAATAATTGATATAATGAATGATCTACATAACATAACGTCACATCAGGTGGAAGCTAGACGACAACATTGTGAGTTTGTGACCTGATCGTGACCAGGGTTAAGAGTACCATTATGATTGTAATCGAGCGAACTATTATTATTAAAACCGGATGTTGTCAATAATGCAGCTCTCGACAATTCGCAGTAAATTCGTAGCGGTTGTGGTGTAACAGTGTGCAGGCGTATCGACATGAATTTGACGATTCTGATTGGAAGAAATTTAGACTGTCCAATCACGAGTCAAAGAAGTGTGTCTGAAGTGATATCAATGGTTGGCGTCCTCAGACACCAACCCCAACACAAATAAAATTATAGGGAAATGGAGCAACCAAGGTATAATAAAGGAACAAAATAAATAAATAGCACGGATGCATAAAAACCATAATGCCAAAAAAAGCCCAGACGAGCAAAAACACCCCCCCCCCTCCTCCCCCGAAAAACTCTTGCTTCCCAATTCATCTCTCCCCCTACTCTCTTTCTCTCTCATGTTTCTCTCTTTGTCACATGCTCGGGGTGGGTAGGACACACATTCTCCGTCTAATTGGCCAGCATCGCGATCCAGTCCCTGTATTAGGCAGCCTTTTGGGCTAGCCAAGGAATGACGAACTGCTCTGGTTACGTGAAGTGGTCGACGTAGAACTCCCCGATTTACAACGAACGCTTTCTTTTATTGGAGAAATCGAGCACAGGTGGAGATTGATTACAGGGTGCGGGCGTTTTACAGCCCAACCTTTACAACATGGGGTTACGTAATACATCGTAAATACATAAAATCAGGTGTCACAGGTGGTCAAGCAAAATGAGAAACTAATTAAACATTTAAATTGGTTTGGGGACAGGGGTAACCGCGACATCTTTCCCTCCGTATCGCACCAGACTTCTCAAGATTAAACATAGTGTACAGGTTGAGTGCGTTATGAATGGGTGGCGGTGGCTTTTTGCGTGTTTTGGTCGTTTTCCTGCGTCTCCGTCTCAAATACATCATGCATACAAGTTTTCATTCTGATTACAACACACGCAAACGGTATGATTCATTGATCAATAATCATTCTTGATTGTATATAGTCATAGGCGCACCGTCACAAGACTATTTTATCACTTCATATCTGTCGGTTTATCGTTCGTGTTGATCATTTGGATTCAACAATCTACAAGAATGTATGATGCACCAGTTATCAAAAATACCCGGGAGTTACGTAATTCAGAGCATAGATGATAAGCATGGCTCAACGAGCGCAATCTCACAATTGATTGTAGTGTTACATTTTATGTTCACCCATATATAGGGGGTTTAAACATCAGGTGAGTTTTGCATAATTAGCAATGATCATTACGATGACCGGAATGTAACATTGCAGATCCTACTGGACTACGCGACGATCAATAATTGGCTTAATAATTAGATCATCCATGTTTAGGTCTACGGGTATATTCTACACAGCCTCCCTAAGGATAATTACGCTAAATCCCTATATTTCTCTATAACCCTACATTTGTATTGGATAGGGTAGATATAATTATTATTCAGCTAAAAGAGCCGATCCCTTGGAGTCGACTGTCGCTCGTAGACCGCGCCACCTGTTGGCATAATAATTATTGCATTGTTGGGACCATCAGACAGACGCCTGGCAGCTAGACATCACCTTATTCCGCGATTGCGTAACAACCACGTGATCGAGGGGCATGGAGCTATTGCAGTCGGCCCATGCAATACCTCTACCGGTGTACCTACTGAGTGTTCAACGACCTGCTCAATTTCTATTGAACGGGTGATCTGGCCACCCCACACAATATATTCACACAACCACGCGTTCAAGATGGTCGCTCTGATCAGGCGATCATCATTGTCAATACTTACAGGTTATTTAATTACAGGTCCTCTTCTGATCTTCAGGCTTAAATAGCCTCTTACGACCAGCTCCTTTTATTTATTTTTATTTTGTTACATAAAAAGAAAACAAAATTAGCAACAAAATTTGAGTTATTTGACCCACATATGAGGAATTTACATAGCTCGTCTTTCAAACAGATCTTTTGAGGAGGAGGAAGAAGAAAAAATGCTATCCACCACCCACTGAAATACTGTAATTTTGTGTCACAATAGTATACTAGTAGTTTACTACGAGCGGCGTCACCAGGCATTTATGCAAATGAGGCAGCAGAACGAGGAATCATTATTTTCGTCGCTCGCCCGTCACCCCGTCTGTCCCAGATGATAAAAAATAGGTATATCTGTATAACCCATATTTGTGTCCCAATGATAGATAAGATACGTCTCGTTAGATTACTTCAATGAGTTTCCTCTAATTCGAGAGGTCGTCTTTGGAGGATCCTGCCATGACCCTCTTATTCAGTTCAACAACAAATGAGTGCCATTTTAGCATGAATGAAAATCACACGACATTTCGTCCTTGACATTTAACCTCATATGACCTAGTTTTGCTCAGTCAGCACATCGTCACATGCACAAAAGGAAGGGCTGTGATTGGCTCATGGTTTGACCTACATTATTCTGATTGGTCGCTGCATCTCACGCCAGTGTTTGGGCAACTGGCGACCATGCACCGAAAGCGATCAGTCTGAAGAACCAAAACATTGGCGCATTTCGAGTAGAAATCCTGCTTCAAAAAGAGAAAACATCAAATCGGTGAGTAGTATTAGCTCTCGTCTGCTGTACGGTGCACTTGTGTTTGTGATTGGTCGTTTGCGATTGCCGGAATTACCGCTTCTATCGAGCATCAGCTGATTAAAAACCCGCTCCTCTGTGACTCTATGATCTATCTCAGTCTGAGAGTCTCAAGTCTCAAGAGTCTGCAAGGTAAATGGTATCAGTGATTCAGACAGGAATTCCTAGTTTGTGTTACACTAAATACATACATGTTCAACGTTGATTATCAAATTGAATTAGGACAACCATATGGCTGACTTACTACAGCGAGCCGCCATGGGTATAAATGGGTTTAAAGTAGCACAGATAAATCCGGGCGAGGTCTACGTACTTACTACCTCCCTCGGTCTCGCTGTAGCCTGTAGTATAAGTATGTCAGCTAGTAGCTGACATACTACAGCGAGCCCAATACAGACCTCGCCCGAGAATCTGTGCTAGTCAGCTAGGTTTAAAGATACAGACCTTGCCCGATTTATATCTGCTAACTACTAATACGGGAGTTTTAAATCCTAGTCCTCCTAGACCTAGGGGATTGTGTCTAAGACAAGTAATTTTATGTAGTTAGGTAAGGTGCTCCTACTCCTACCTCGTCTCCTACCTCGTCTCAATCTTATGACTCTTTAGTTTTCGTGGAATTCCCAAGTTCTTGAATTAGCTGCAATTTTCACTATAGTCTATACCAGTAAGTGAGTAACTATCAGCAGCTTAAGCCTGATTATAATTTATTATTCCCAGGAAGTGAGGCGCAAGTTGTTCAGTCTTTGAAACTTTGTGTGTGCAGCACAAATTAACAATAATTACAATTAGCTCTATGACTATGGAAGCGGAATTTAGTTCATTGCGTCCCATGAGGATGCTCATAAATTGACGATCATCTCTTGCATCTGACTTCTGTCAAACTTCCAAATTGATGTACTTTTCACTTTGCTCTTTTGATAATATCTGTGCTCTATCTTATCTGTTGATGCACGGGAGGATCTAAGACTCATTTTATTTCAGCAGCACAATGACCGTGTCAACATGCAGCCTGATCATGCGTGGCATGTGCCTCTTCTGCATCGGAGTCTTCTTTTCCCTCGTCCTCAACTTGCTCCAAGTCCAGCAAGAAGTGATTGTATTTGCTGACGTGGTAGACAACTTATTCAAATCTGCGTGGTGGGTGGCTCCAAGCTGTGGAACAGCCGCTGGTGAGTACAAGGCCTCCCCCTCACCGCGCCTCATCTGATGCCCGTTCATTTCAGCCGTCATCGGTCTCCTTTACCCTTTTTTTGACCATCATCTTGGAGAACCTCACACATACAAGCGAGAGTGGTCCAGCGTGATGAGATGCATCGCTGTCTTTGTGGGGATCAACCATGCGTGTGCCGTATCCTTTTACACCATCAATCTATTGCTTGTTAATTTCATTCTTTATTCAATTGATATTCCTTGACCAATTAACTAGAAAATTGACTTTGCCAACAACATGCAGCTTTCTCTGACCCTGTCAGCCATGTCCATTGGCCTCTGGTGGCTGTTTGATCGGTCGCGCAGTGGATTCGGTCTTGGGATCGGAATTGCCGTTCTTGCCACTTTTGTCACTCAACTTCTAGTCTACAATGGCGTCTACAGGTGAGAGATCTCATTTATGTTTTCATGGTTCTGTCTGGTGGCTGTGAACTGGAGACTGGTTTCACTCTCAATATCAACATTTGAGTTTTTTTTTTTTTTTAGCATTGTGTAGAGTATTTTAATGATTCCTTTTATAAGAGGAGGCTTTTTTCATTGTCAAAATTGAGGTTTGTTGTTGACCATTGTTCATTTCTGCAGATACACGGCCCCTGATTTCCTCTTTGTGCGTTCATGGCTTCCATGCATCTTCTTCTCTGGTGGCGTTACCATGGGCAACATTGGACGGCAGTTGGCTGTGGTAAGTCTCCCTCGCGGAACAAAAAAAATAAAATCTCAAACTTTTACCAAATTTGAAATCTGAGAAAACAGGATAATTTACCATTTTGTGAGTTGCTAATTGATTAAAAAAAAATACTTTTTTTTTTTTGCAGTATGATTATGTGGATGAAGTGAAACAGCACCGAGAGTAAAAGTGTGTTTCATCAGAATGGATTTAAAATGTGCGCCATGATGTTTGTCTTCTGCATGCAGAGGATTGCGGCTGGAGAAATGACCTAGGAAATAACGAACTGTGTTCATGCAAGGAATGTGTTAATCTTGTGGTTCAATTCTCACCTCTATTTATGTACTCTTGTTTTTTTCATTTTTTTCCCATTCAAACTCCTCTCATGTGTGTGTGTTTGTTGATAATCTTGTCAAACAGGGTATTTTTCCACTTCTGAGAGATATTTGTTCTTTTAGTTTTTTTTAATAGCATTTTTTTTCCTCAAACTGAGTAATCTCAAAAATTGAAGAAAGAGAAAAATCTAAATTTGATCTCATTTTTCTATCTTGATTTTTTATTTAATATTAAAAAAAATAATCAAAATTGTTTCATGGGTCACATATCTTTTTTCAAAATTTTTCATTCTCATTGTCATATTTCACAATTTGTCATGTTTTTCATCTCTGGTGTGAGTCCTCATTAAGTTCTTTAAGATTTGTGAATAGTCCCTCCCTTTCATTCATCATATCCCATAATGCATTTCTCTTCCTTTTTTTTTTTCTCTCGGCAGACCCTTTTTGTTCTAAAAAAACATGACTGCTGGTTAGGATATTCTCATTAAAATTTGATATTTAATACAAATTGTTGGTTTTTCTACTCATTTGCACATAATTGTATCGGCTTGCAATTTCCACCCAGTTATGCAATATACTGCAGAGGCCAGTGTAACTTCACGACTGAATTCCCTTGCAGTGCAGAAGTACTTGTGAGCACAATGACTATGCAGTTTCACTTTCTACGTGCGTAATACTCGTACACATCACGTATTGTGAATCTCAGTGATCATTACAATCATCACTGATGATAATTGTGCTCAATAGCATAACATGGATGTTGGTAATTAAGCTGATAAGATTAATAAGGCGATCTCACATGAAACGTGACGCACTTGGTGAACAGATAAGCGCGTGAGACAACATCAAACTCGTGAAGAAAAAACATATCGATCATCCAAGAGCGATTTAATGGAAGATTGTAGAGTCAGCTTCGTGTGATGTTTCATTCCATTTAGTCGACATCGAATGAGCTTCCCTGGTCGCGTGTTGTAAATGACATCGGGGGGTAATTATGCCAATCTATCATCATATACATAATTATATCAGCAATCGATATTATGGTATTGGCATTGGATTATTGGAAAATTTAACGGAAGGACCATGGCTGCCTATATAGCTATGTGAGCCGACCTCATCGACCCGCGTATTGGGTGATCAGATATCGAACCACTTTTACGAGAAAAAAACAAAACAAAAAAAAAAAACAAAAAAACAGCGTGGCACGTCATTCGGTCAAAGAGAAGGGAAAAAATCTGGTACATATTTGGTTGAAGAAGTACATCTGAGTGCACCATGTGCCCAGGTATTGACACAAACTTGATGAACATGTATTTAGGATTATAGGTATACTTTGTATTGTGTCAGGGGGGGGCCTAGATGACAATCTCTAATACGTGTCGCAATTATAAAAGAAAGCCCGTCACAATACCAGGTTGGTGTTCATTAGTTCGCACGGCATGTCCTTTATTCAGGGAAGGCGGTTAATGTCTGCAGGAGTTGGGGTGCATCCAAATAATATAGCTGTCCAATAATATCAAAATATACCGTACATACCAATCTCACCATTGCTTGGTTGGCTCTAAAATGGAGAATAGACATCTACACGAGGCTCTCGAGTACCAAAGTTTCGAGCATTTTGCATTGCATGTTAGAGAGGATTGACAATACTCGCAAAACATAATAAAAATTGCAACCTGTAAGCAAGCGCAGGCCACAATCCAATACATGTATTTCCTTCTCTCGAAGATAGAAACCAAATAATCAAATATGCAATCGTCCTTATACACGTGATCATCAACTTCTTACACAAATCACGTGTGTGATGCCCGTGCAACCACACGCAGAGCGCTATAGATTGTGATAAATGCACAAATCAGCTCTTAAAATAATCGAGCATTGCCAACTAATCTATACACACATGTACAGCTGAAAGCAGAAAAAAGCTCGACGCAGCCTACCTTGTGTACATTTGTGTACATTTTATCGATAACTTCATCCACCCTTCGTTTGATCGAACTGTTGTGCTGACAATTACTTCATATCCCTCACAATATGCCAATCAGAAGGATTGTTTTTACTGTGGTATTTCTACTGGGGCATTACCTTATAATTTTATGCAAGGAGTCTCGCCATTACATGATCTCACCTGATCTTACCGAGCAACCTCGGAACTTCATTTTATTTGATAAATTCGTTTGGTTAATGAAATAATCAACCTAGATACTTTATCGTAATTTTCATTAACCTCAAAGTCCAAGAACTAAGGAAGATCGGTAAAGCAAAGTATGCGCATATGTCTATAATTGGTAACCAAGTTTGACGTACGGGACACGAGAAGCGTGAATGTACAGAACATATCATGTATATGTACACAGATCAGGTGAGTTGACCGTATGTTGGGCTCCTTCGCTTTCATCTATAATTGGCAACATTTAAGTCAGAAACACAATTAGACTGAGATGAGGCTCACATAATATATGCCTGAACTCTGCAGTATGCTGCAGAGCGTTTGCTGCATAGAACTTGGCTGCGTAGGCACGCGTATTCGTTCGTTATACATACCTGTATCATGATGTATGCACTTCAGAGTGTCGAGTACAGAAGTAGAACTATCCGCCCTCTTGAACTCTTAGGTAATTGGGTTGAGATTGTTTGAGATAACTTTTTATATCGCATAACACACCCTTGCGCAACTGCCACCGAATGGTACTACCGTAACTACGTGCATATGTAATTATATATACAACGCGACCTTTATATGTTTTACCCTGAAAAATGCACGTAGGCTACTCTAGATAAACTCACGGTTAATCATTCGTCGATCTAGATTCGTTGGTACCATAATTATTTAATTGACGAGAAAATCTTTTTATTTATTTTTAAGGTCGATGCAATTCGGTGGATTCACCGACGGCTGGACCCTCGATCCAATAATGTCAGACCTGAATGCAAGTAAACCTTACCGAAGAAGGCTTACTTGCAAATTCGTTATTATCGTGGTCTTTTGAATTAGGTCGTGACATTAACATTTAGTGTGGTGAACCTTTCTTTACCCACGCGGTAATTCAATTGGGGAAAACCCTTCATAATAATATTGCACATGCGTGCAATAAAAGTATAAGTTCACAAATTAGATTTATATATCCTGTGAATAATTATTTTTGACCTCAACTGTTTGAGTTAACCAAATCGCGCCTATTGCTGCATGGATTGCTCAGTATGTTCTGCTACTTGTCATATTGTATTACGTCATATTGTATTACGTCATATTGTATTACGTCATATTGTATTATCATATTCGATTACGTAATAAACCTTTGAATTGAATTGAATTGAAGTATCATGCACGCATGCGCAGTTGCGTGTATTTTTTTTTTTTTTTTTTATTATTTGCACTTCGTGTAGCACACATCAAATCACGAAATCTTCGATCGTGGATCCATTTTGCATCTTGTCTTCCTATTTAGAAGTTGAGTCTCGAAACATGAGTGTATACAAACATATTCAGCTATTTTATAGCTTCCAAGGAAACAAACATCGCATTTAGTTCACATATACGTACTTATTTCAATGCGTGTGTGATGCAACACGCGCCGTTTGAAATGAAGATTTTTTTTTCTTTCAGGAGAAAAACTGACAGCTAAGAATTTTATTACTGCTGAAGAATTCGGTCATATGAGCCCACGACTTCTCAAGTTCTTTACAATTTTGATTCATTACACGGAGAGGGAAACCCCCTCCCCCCTCAACAACATCCCCCCTCTAAAAAAAGATAAACAGTTTTGACTAAAAACAAATGATATCAAAAAAATTACTCGGAAGCAGATGACAAGCCATACGAGAGCTGAAACGTGTTTTCAATTTCGTTTTCACGCGCTCTTGAAATTATGTCAATTGGGTGTGAAAAGCATTTCAATGGTTTTAAACAATGCTACAGTTACAACAGCATTTAAATATTATCTAAGAAAGCATTATGTCGCGGTTACCCCTGTCTTACCCAAACCAATTTAAATGTTTAATTAGTTTCTCATTTTGCCTGACCACCTGTGACACTTTATTGTGATGTAATTCTTGTTACGTAACCTCACGTTGTAAAGGTGGGGCTGTAAAAAGCCCGCACCCTGTAATCAATCTTCACCTGTGCTCGAGTTGCCCAATAAAAGAAAGTGTTCGTTGGAAATCGGGGAGTTCTCCGTCGACCAGTCTTCACGTATCCAGAGCAGTTCGTCATTCCTTGGCTAGCCCAAAAGGCTGCCTACTACAGGGACTGGATCGCGATGCTGGCCAATTAGACGGAGAATGTGTGTCCTGCCTACCCCTAGAACGTGACAATTATATATCTAATGTATAGTGGTTAACATAGAATATAACACTACGAGAAATTGTTGTGAGATTGCGCTCGTTGAGCCATGCTTATCATCTATGCTCTGAATTACGTAACTCTCGGGTATTTTTGATAACTGGTGCATCATACATTCTTGTAGATTGTTGAATCCAAATGATCAACACGAACGATAAACCGACAGATATGAAGTGATAAAATAGTCTTGTGACGGTGCGCCTATGACTATATACAATCAAGAATGATTATTGATCAATGAATCATACCGTTTGCGTGTGTTGTAATCAGAATGAAAACTTGTATGCATAATGTATTCGAGACGGAGACGCAGGAAAACGACCAAAACACGCAAAAAGCCACCGCCACCCATTCATAACGCACTCAACCTGTATGCTATCAAATTCTTTCACTGGTTCCCTGCACCATGGTCAGATACTTGTATACAGAGTTGGCCAAAAGTAATCTATCTACTTCATGTTCAAGATTTCAATGTTTTCCAATGGTGCTACGCATTTCCCAAAAAGTGTTAGAAAACAGACCGCAGTGTAAAAATCACACAAAGATAAGAGAAATACTAGTAAATGCTTGGCATGGTTAGTTTAACATGTCACGCTGCTATTCCTGTCATATCAGACCCTTTTATTTCACCTGCTCTCATGGATCCAATAGTTGGATCCTTCTTTTTAATTTCTTTAATTTCCATGTTTATAGCGATGGATTTTATTCAGCATGAAATGACTGACCCAACATCTTTCTTGCAGGCAACTCCATCCTGTCATTGGAATTGACCTGCATGTCGAAAAAGTTTACGAATATGGAAAATTATTTCTTATAGGCATTTAATTTCAGGAAAAAAAAACCCTTGATGTACATGTAATAATAACCAACAAAACCAGAGGAAAGAGTTGGAAAAAAGTGTACATGATGCACCAACTATAGTCGGTACATGACACAGCTGTCCTATCATACATAAAATTATTAATGACAATGTATGTGTCTTTTGTGCCAAGGCCTAAACTTTCATTTTTCACCTTTAAAACTCATCCTGAGTTACAGCGGGGTTTTTTTTTTCTTTCTTGTTCCTATACCATATACACAATTACACTGTATATAATGCAGTTTGTGCTATAACTTCTAATGATTTCAGTCATGTTTTATTCGCCATACATTTGATTCATTTCACTCTGATTTTAGCGTATTGCCCGTATATTGTGATGGATTTTACGCTTCTTAAACTAACAAGTCCAAATCTACGCACCAAACATTAAGTCATACTGTGGTAAATAAATGTGTATACTAGTACTCACAAACCTTTCGAACAGAAACTTACACATAATTAATGTATTACAAAGCTTTATTCCGCTGATTTCTTTCGTAGAATTGCCACTCAAAGACTTCGCAAACAAGATCTGCGCCAATAGCCACGGGATCCAATAAAAGCGCTGCTTGGTTGTCAAGGGCAACAGACGAAACTTCCTCCAGGGACGCACAATAGTCCACCTCTTGACCGCTCCTGAGGGCAGATCTGATCGGAAGAGGGCCCTGGACCTCAGCGACGCTCCTCGCTAGATGCCGCTATACAGTAGTATACACGTTGCAGTATAAGTTTATAATAACTTATAATAATCATCAGTTTCTCATTAATCCGACCGATCCGATCATTAATGGAGTCAGAGTATAACTAAGCTCGGAATAATGAAGAACATCTGGTGCGAAAGTGTGACGGAATTCTCTAATACCTGCGCATGTGGTGGAATCGCGGGGTATGGATGACTTACTGTATAGGAAGGAAATTTCCGC
Organism: Capitella teleta; assembly: GCA_000328365.1. NCBI lineage: Eukaryota > Metazoa > Annelida > Polychaeta > Capitellidae > Capitella > Capitella teleta. The sequence goes on from KB308469.1 coordinate 92,235, forward strand.
GTACTGCAATTCTCAATAAATGAAGTTCAATAAAATATCTTAAGCAATGATGTCGATAGACGTAGAAATCATTGCTCGGAACTGCAATGCAACATTGAGATATCATAACGTTTAATGGAAACACACCGTTATGGCAAACTGCTTTGCAAAACAACCTTTGCAAGGAAATACGAGAGCGAGGCTGAAAGGCCGACGGGAGGGGTTGCCCTGATGGGATTGAGGGCAGAGGGTCGCCTTCCATTGCTACAATTGGATCAGTTGATCTGATTGATAAAGATGTATTGCACATTCCTCCGTGAATCAACACACGCGAATGACCACGATGGTCATCTACGTGAATAGAGGGCATCACTTAGTGATACATGAGTGACGAATCGAACACAGAATCTGAAGGAATCCGGCGGTGAATTCAGGTCGTATACCACTCGAAGGCATATTTGAGTTGGAAGCTAATCTTACGAGTCTGTTATTATGATCCCTCAGTATTGCTAATATCATCCACAATGTTAAATTCGTTGTTCAGATTCAATTAATCACAATTCACAAAAAGAGTGAGACAGCACAGTAAATATAAAGAGAAACAGAGGAAAAAAAAATCCAATGAATTAATGAAGGGAGGGGGGTGGGGGTGCGCTACTATAGTATATCATCCATTGGAAATACATAATGATGAAGTATAAGCTATATTTTCCTAGCACCCATGTATCCCGGAATGCACCGCGCGCAGCAAGTGCAAAGTCCTTTGCGTGCAAAACGCACGTGAAACGTTATTGCTCGTCCAAAGAGCTAAACATTCAGTCGAACGGAGTGATTTTGCCCAACACGCAGAGAAAAGCAATGTTATGAAGTGCAAAGCTGAGTGTTTGTTCAAACAAGTTGAAACAGCGGTCAACCTGCCAATCACGTTGAACACCTTGAGCGCAGCAGAGATTCCATGAAATCGTAAAGCCAAAGGGTGTGGATGGCAGTTGTCTGCATGCTTCACCTGAAGGTCAGATTCACAAGGTTCATTTGTGGTATGAAATGGACAATCACTTTTACATGTTCAGCCTCATCCACAATAGTCACTCCAGAAAGCAGAGTTCCGACAGGCCTATGAGCTTTTGTCTGAAATGTGAGAAGCTTTTCGAAACAATTAATAGGAGGTGTAAAACCCGAAGTAATACAGGTTTGCCTGGAATTAGCCTAGATCTGGGAGAATATTGTTTTGGAGAAGTTGGGTTTGAGGTCAGTGGGTTCAACTTGTGCTGCTTCATAGCAAAATGCAATGAGTCATACGGATAACACTAATGTCCAGTTGGTGTAAGTGAAGCGTGGTTGAGGGGTCGCCTGCTTCTTATTAGGCAATGAGCATAACGAGCCAGTTGACCTGGACTTTGGGTCAGTGGCGGCCATTTTCCCCTCATTTCAAAATAGATAAAGTCATATTTTCGTTTAGATACCATTTTGCGATCACGATAGACATGATTTCGCTGTCAACATGCATTTATATTGCATCATCACCAGCGTTGATTTATCCTTGTCTGATTGCATAATTGCTCTCGTATTGTAAACATTTCGGTGAGGTACGTGGAGTTTGCATGTACAGTGTACTCTGCATTTTCAGAATGGTGCGTGTTCCAAATCCAGGACTGTCACGTGAGGGATAATCCAGGGTGGTACATTGTACCAATCTGTTCATACATTCTATGTTTCATCTGGTTCAATGTAATACTATCGCTATTGATCAACAGTTTATATGTATATTGCCAAGAGTTATCCGATTTTGGATGGACATCACTGCACAAGTTTTGCCGCAAAGGAACATGTCTGGACCTCTAGTCTCATTTAGACTGTCGGCCCATGAGGTCACTCTTCAGTTCACTTCTCAGTTCAACCCATCTTATGATGCAAAAATGAAAAAGCAGAAAGGAGTATTTCTTATAATGACTATTTTGTGTCTTTGTGACTGTCCATCGGCCGATGTAGCGAATATTCGCTGTGAATCCCTCTTCTGCTGAGAGAGAGTGTAGATTCGGAATTCGTCTCGGGGTGGAGAGGATCCGGACAAATCAAGTCATCTATTCAGACCCTTTTCATTTCTGTCTTTGCCATCTGTCGTGATTTCTGTCGTGATTGTCATCAGCGTATGCAAATCACAGATCCAGCTAATACAGATGACAACTTGAGGTCGGAGTTTAGCAGCTCGATGTTGCTATGCCGCAAAAAACGAATGAGCGAACTGCGAATTCCTGAGGTTCTATATAGAACTACGGTCTATAATTCAGTGCAAAAGAGCCACAGGTGACGAGACTGGAGGCAATCACAAGTGCTCTCAGCTGGCAACCTCACTCGCTTGTTCTCTTCCTCGCTAATGACCATTGCTTCATTGACAGACGTCGCGATAAACCGGCACTTCATCACTCGACGAGGCAGCTCAAGTAATTGCTTGTTCTGAGCTAAGACTGCGTAGGAGGAAGATGAGAAAGAAGAAAGAGGAGGGGAGGAGAAAGAGGAGGAGCGGAGCTAACCCCACAGTGCTGTAATTGATTGCAATGATTAGCGAGATATACAACTCACAAATGTGCTTCTGTTTGTAGCAAATCAATCAGATGAATCAGAGCACAGTGTTTGTTTCTGCCTTTCTTTGTTGTGCTAATTCAACTTCTCCTTCCATGCTTCACTGGCGCCAAATCAATCTGAGAACACAAACAACCATTCACTCCCGATCCCATTCCCCTCAAAGGAGAAGCACCAGACACCACCAAGAATGGCGCTGACGCCCTGGTGCACGTTTCACACTGGTTCACGTGCAGCTATATATTCATGAATTTAAATACTTATAGTGTTCTAGCTACTGTTCTTGTTCAAGAGAGGTTCATCATACTACGGCTGACATACCTGCATATCAATGAGCGGAATCTGCTCTTATAAGACTGAACCAAATTGTCCATTACATGCATCAATCTGTCAATTTCGCCAGTGATGTAGAATGAGTGATCTCTTGTGAAGCATCGCGTATCGGAGTAAACTGTGTGACTTATTGTGTGACGATGATCAAAGTTGATCGATTCCACAGCACTGATTGCAGGTCAAAACATCTCATGCATAATTATTATATGGGTGCATTTGTTATGAGTGTCTATGTGTGTATAACATTGTCCACACAACTTCGGTGCAAAGAGAACGCCAATTAAAGGCAGAGCATGATATATTGTCATTGCTATGTTTGTTGACAAACACACAAAAAAATGAAGTAAAGTTTTGCTTTCAACAGCTGAGAGCACATTTTATGGTTGGTTTACCTCTTATTGGGTGACGCAGGAATTTATAAAATCTCAGGTTTAGGTTAGCAGGCATGGATGAGCCTCTTAGGAAGAAAAAAAAGCTTCTCGATGATCTGATATCATTTGCATCAAAATCTCCATAAAATGATTTGCCGTCTGAGCACTTCACCCTGTTCGGCCTGTGATTGGTCGCAAGAGCCTCTGACCTCTGACCTGGGGTCAACAGGGGTCAACCAAGAGGTTGCTGATCTCGTTACCAGCTCAACGGGTCACCTCTGTCCGTTGGATCCCTTAAAGCGAGACCGCACTTTCTGGGGGTATTCATGATGAAGTTAGTGCCCAAATAGCCCCTGAGGATGGTGTTTGGCGCAAAGAGCGGATTGGCTCCACTGACTTAACTAATCCGTTGATTAAGACGATAATGCGCTTAACCCTCACGCTACTTCGGGGCGAGGGAGAAGGCTGTGGATTTGCTGGGATCAAGATTACTTTGATTATATTGAATTATAATGAATTACATCAAATCGAATTGACGCACAATGCAGAGATGATTTGTAGATTGTCTAGCTGCACCTGCATGCACCTGTGCCTGAAACATCTTAATCACCAACTGAACAGTGAACATGCTCGTCGAATCATGCAAACAAACAGAATGCGTGCCTGGGAGAAAGGCGAAGGTGCAATGTTGTAATGAACAGGTATCGACGTAGAAGGTGTGCGAGATATGAAGGTTAAATGTATATAGCGACAGATACACGTGCGATCAATATACTGATGACCCACCTCAATTGGCAAGCATAAAGGTCACACCGGGTGAATTAACACGGGAGACTGCATGTATTGAGTGTACATTCAGTGGTGTACACATATGTATGCAAGCACGGCATGTCAAATGTTGCAAATTATTCTCTCAAAATACCACACACCAGCACTGTTCCCTCGCCTCCTTCATCATGGTAATTCTTTTCTCTTCTTCTAGGAGAATATGCTTTCTTCTTCTAGACATCTGCTCCTCTTCAAGCAGCACAACCACACACCACAATGCCCGCTTTCATGATGCTGTTATTGATACCGAACTTCTCTGAACTTCGTCAGTTTTCTTTTGCAGAAGCTGACAACAACACCATGCAATGCACATCCTAGTAGCACTCCGCCAAGAGGCGTCATGCAACCACTTGCAGCGGCGTAGGCGAAAGAAGCAATAGACTCGGTTTCTATCTTAAGTGTTTTCCATGTAAATAGTGCAGCGAAGTATAGCAGTGCTTATTTGGCTGCAATCAGCTGTTAATTCGTTCTTGTCTAAACATCTTAACTGCTTCCATCAACTTTCATACGCAACAAAGCATTCTGTGTGCGACCAATCTGCTTCCTCGCTTTCTGCTACTTCAAGATGTCTGTTTGTTCGAGGATTACACACAGATGAAATGCAATATAGGAAGGACATAATGCAAACATATGAAACACCCGGCGCGATGTGTAATGGAAATGAACATTTAATCCACGATCACACAATTGTTGGAAGCAAATGCATCAAATGTAAAATGCCAACGAATTACAGGGGAGCATAAACGACTATGACGTCACCAATGGACTATGCCTCAGTTGCGAGTCTTTTCATACTATGCTCACCTCTGACTCGGATCTACTAGGGTTGGTTCTTATTCGAAAATATTCGCATCCTGTTTCAGATTAATCTTCGTTATTTTTCCTTTCGCTTTTCTTGAAACATCAAACATTCTTCCATGAAATATCTGCTCCATGTAACGGAGATCAAAGACGACTGATTTTCCGATTCAAAGATCGATTGCTTCAAACCGTATGGTCGGCACAGGTGCGAATCGTGGTATATGCATCCCCTTGCTTTGCGCCATGTACATGTAGTGCCAATTTATGAGTACATGTGTGTCAATGAAGAGGTGGAGGTAAGTCAATGCACTCTGACATTCACTTGCTATAGACCACAAAGATGTATCTGTTTACCTATTTGGGATTCCAGGTTTGAAGCCAATGCAGAAATATATGTATAAACCAATATCTCTTTTGATTTTAGGTCAATAAGACATAATTATACATACACATTTTATAGAATATGCTAATGCAATGCAAAGCGCATCTAGTCAAGCCAGCCAGTATCTGGGCGAGAGGACCTAATCTAGATTGGGTACAAGCAAAAAATACCACAACGAGATTCCAGAGAAAGTGAATTACGTCACAGATGACGTGACAAAAAGACGTCAATTTCCACGCACGTCACACAGAAGTTCAAGCCGTCACGTTCAGATTATTGGTAACGTACATGGGTGGTACATGAGGAAATAGATGTCACGGCTTACGTCAAAGTGATTTGAACTCCGCAAGACGGAAGTCGAACGATAAGAAAGAGAGCGGCAGAGAGTTTGAAGGGGAATCCATTCGGCGGATATTTTAGGAGACCGCACATCCTCCCCACATCGCTTCCTTCCACTGAGCCGCGCATGTTGGTTTCGCCGGCAGATAGAGCACCGCCAGCACACAGACCACTCGCCATGGAGCAGCAGACGACATGAACACCGCACCGTTCTGATATGGATAACCTCACCGACAGCATCCGTTACCATAACAACAGTCTCCTCCTGGGACAACTCCTGAATGTGTCGATCAACCAGAACGGAAGTCTGTCGGATGTCACGGAGGGCGACGGAGGAGCGACGGAGCTGAACGAACTGCAGCTCATCAAAGCCATCGTGCTGATCGTAGTGGTCACCATCCTCCTGTTGTCCACATGCAGAGTGCTCTTCAAGACCTTCTCCAGGTATGGAGGCAAACGTGAAGAAATGTGATATCGACTAAAACTGAAGAACCATTCCATTATTAGCGTGCAGTGTGTACTTTCCCTTGATTCGTTCTCATGAATTGGATTCAAAACACCGCCAATTGGTGCATGTCCCCAATTTGTGTATTGCATTCTGGAGAATATAAGCGTGGATTTATGTGGTTGAGTTATTGAAAAGTATCTTTCATTACGTGACGTGCTAGTGATGATCACGATTTGAGCAATATTTTCACCTGTCAGTCATCCCCCGTATATGAATATTTGATTGTACTTCAGATCAAATATCGCGCAGCGTGTGAATTGCATATGCAACATAGATGCCATAATGTTGAGTTTTCTCATGCTGCCGATCCCTTCATCGGTATTAACATGGATGAAAAGACAACTTTGTTGATATCAACCAATATCAGCACGGTTCAATCAGATTGGCATGAGTCCGTATCAAACGGTACTAAATTTCCTCGTGAGACTTCAACAAACAGCCATTCGCAATTTCATTAATCGACAAAAAATTGCACAGTGCATGTAACCATAGTGACCGCTGAATAGCGAGCAACTTCGCGAATCAATTGATTTTTCGCCGAAAAATAAGTATTAATAAACACGGTTAATAATACTTACTATATGCCCCCGTAATGACTCATGAAAACATATAAGCAAACACGCGAAGTGATTAAGGCATGGCGATATTATATAAGCACTGGTGAAAGACATCTGCTTAATGCGAACGGCAGTGCAATCAAGGCTAGATAATTCTTGGTCGATTCTTGTTTAATGGGATATAAATTATACATGTAAAAATAATTATTACTCCAGGTAAATTTAATACTTCAAATTTCACACCTGAACGGCCACCAAATGAGATATTCGAACGTTAAAATTGTTCTTTTTAATCTTACATGTATGCATGCAGTTATTGGTCACAAAAGATGACCGCGATGCCGCCTTAATAATCGTTGCCCATATATATTATAGTCCAGAAGTACTGTTCAGTAATGCCGGATTTTGCAACGGTGCTTTTGTTTCGCGGTTGCTTTATGACCAACTTTATTTTTATTTAGCGAATCGGAGATCAGCTGAGACAGCAATACCCTGTGACGACCTGGAATCGCTCAAGTCAGAGTTTCAATGAACTAATCAACAGGCAGAACACGCACCGGGCACAATTACATAAGTTATATGGTAGCAGTCCATGAAGTATCCATTGTAACAATGAGTGAATGACATCCAAATATATATATTTTCGCTTTGCTGATATATACGAGCGAGGTACCATAACCATTTATTTATAACCCTTGAATATAACACCACCCCCCACCCCTCTGTTCTTTGAGACCTCAGAATCCTGCTCATCGAGGCGCTGCAAATCGTAGGATCAGAAGGCCCGTTGTAACTGTTTGGTCATGCAACCATCACACCTGTCGATGGATCGACGCAGGTCAGATTCCGGGCATGGAAAAAGGCGCTTGCTTCGCGTTGTTCTGGTCCCGTTGAAAAGCAAGGAGAAATTCATAGAATTGATCTGCTTTGAAAGAAAGATGAGTTGTCGCTCCTTGCCAATCGCTCACGTTGAATTCGCCATCGGAAAACGCTCGATGTTTAGTGCGCAACTTCCTCTGAGTTTACAGTTATTTGTAAACTGAGAAAATTATGTCAACATGGTTTAGCTAACGGAAGCGACCTTTTTGCTCTCTTGTGGACTAAACACGTTGCTTGCAATCGGACGATGCAACCGGTGCTTCAGCTACACGGGGTTCTCATTCGAACACGAATCGAGGGGTTTTCGTTTACATGTTCGTGATGCTGATAAAATATCCCCCGCGACATTTGGTGACCTTTGATGAGTTCGTTTTCTAAAGAGGACGTTCTGTTTCTACAAGCGGCAGAATAAGGTAATCACTGTAATCATGAATCGCAGTGATCAGATAGCACGATGATGATGATTGATGTTTAGGCTGCGTTCTCGTTACTCGTGCGAGGCAGGCATCTCACTTGCAATGTGCTTGAAGTGTTTGTTGGCAATTGGAGCACTTAGGTGGCTGCATCAGTGGTTATACCTCCACCCTCACTCTGCATCCCAAGGTCACTGCTCCCCGCCCTACATCACCAATAGGGAGATATCAATGACCACGGCGCTGAGGAGCGCTTGGTCCGATCCCTCTCTCGCAAGTCAAGGGAGGTCTGGATGGGGAATTGGGAGATAGGGATGCCACCATCGGGAGTTGCCGCAGTTCCACATAACACTACACTGCATAAGTGATGTAATCACCAAATAAATCATGAAATGAAGCAAATGACACACGATGCAAAAATTAACACAAATTGAAAATCACTTTAATAATCTCAATCATCCGACTGACTTTTGCTTGACGGTGGAATATGCTCAAACATTTGACATTTATAAACGCATTAGGAGTGGAGACCGGTGTTAAAACAAATAACCACCTTCATTGAGCAAGTGGCTGTAAATGTCAGAGTACTAATACTTATCCTCCAAGCTATAAACAATAACAATCTTTCCTCAGAACTGACGGCCCAAGATCACTCATACGATGTATTTCCACCGTGAATCAATCAGCGGTGAGCGATACATGTAGCAACGCGTAAGTCATACCGTCTCTTGAGTGCGTTATGATTCTGTCGCCATTGATGCTATTTGTTGTTCTAATTTTTCTTTCGCCCACTGTGTGGTGAGCGTTTCTTCTATTCGACCCAGAAGAGCACTGTGTGGAGACCGCCCAGTCCTTCGATATCTCTGAAATATATAATGTATAATTAAAAAACAGAATATCAAGTCTTGAATGCGTTATGATTCTGATATGACTCTTCGAAAGGTGCATTATGATTTCTTAGAAAGAAAGCGTTATGATTACGGAGTAGGTGACGTCCCCATTGGGCCATCTGCCCTTGGGGAGAATTAGGCGAGCTTCCCACTCTGGCTGAGGTGACTTCGGCGGCGCCATCTGGATTCCGTGGAACTGGGATCCACTGGCAGATTCGTCTTTCAACCCGTGGACTGAGAAATTTATGAAAACAATAAAATCAGGCAGGTTGCACAACTTACTTTGGTTGAGGTTTCGTGTGTGGAAATGAATGTTGTAAGGATCCTTCTCGAAACGAACTTGGAATTCTGGCAGACCGAATTTAGCGATTGGTGGGTACTAGAAGAAGAAATTGGCAATTCAGAAGAAATGCACATCACAATCACATAGTTATGCATACATATATAGTTCATCTGTGGGTTACTAACATAACGCGGTTCCTAAAACAACACCCCAACCCCTGCCCGTGCAAGGAAGTAGGTATTGGATCTAGTGCTACAGTGTTCAGGAGCAATTGCTGCCTCCCTGGCTCCCTCTAAACTCACCTCTCTGAAGTCGTGTAATTGAGGTCCGGTGTATTCGCCAGCTTCGTTGGTTGCACTTTTGGACGCTTGCAACTTGGCTGCATACGCATCGGGAATATCGCGAAAATGCGTGACAAATTGCGTCACGGAGTCTGTCTTCGGTTGCAGGATGTGCGGCAGATGCACTGGTCGCTTCGGTCTCTTGGTCATCTTGCCCTCCCCAGGGAGGGTGCCGTACCTCCACGGCTGCTGCGAATCCCGCGAGTTCCTCTTAGGTGGCCGTGGAGCGAAGTTCTGAGGCCGGAAGTCAGGGGGAGGTTTCTTCCAGATGTCGTCATCAGGAATCGGTTGTTTAGGTAGAAAGTGTTTGCATCGCGTGTTCAGGAGCGATTCGCTGGCGTCGTGTTGGGTTTTGGAGTGGAAACCGAAGGGCAGCATCCCGTAGGCTTCGGCCCACGAACGCTGTGATTGGTGGGAAGAGGGCGTCCGACGGAAGGTCCCCGTGTCACATGACTGAGCGGAAGCGGGCTTGATCTCATCGTGCGTCACTTCCGACTCTTCGACTTCCGTCTCGGCGGTCATTTTTCTCTTTCTGGAATGGTCGACTTTGAATTCGCATGAATCTTCAAAATGATTCGAATTTATTCGATTTATGAATCAACAGACGGACCTGTAAATCCGCCCCTGTCCGAGCAAGAGATGCTCCGGTTCGCTCTCATTGGCTCCCTGGGCGAAAACTAAAAGTGGCATCTACTCTTTTACATAATATATTCCATGAGGCCAGGAAACAAATAAACAAACAAACAAACAAATAAAAGCCAATTTAAACGAAGATATTACCGCCAAATTTACACGTAACTTGCTCGATATGAGTGGGCCACCGAAAAACTCATTCGGCATCATATTGCCCTGGAGATGATGGAGATATAGCCATTTAAATAAAGAAGTTCCCCGCAAAAAAACAAAAACAAAAACAAAAAAAAAACAAAAAACACACAAACAAACAAACAAACAAAACAAAAAAATAATACATATTAAATGTCAAGTCTGTATTGTTGCTATGGTAAACAGCGGCGCTTTATTTTCGAGTTTATACTTTTCTAAATCGTTATTTTGATTGATGTTTATTCTAAAAGAAGATTCATATAACGTTGAGACTTCTGGAGGTCCGAGTACTGGCCGGAATTGGTTCTCGTCCATGGTAATTTCATTTCATGGATTCAGGGTGATCCTCAATTACACCTTGTGGAACTAATAATGGACGCACGCATAAAAGACTAAACGTTGACACCTGAACATTTCCCGCCGTTTCTTTTACAATATCATTGGATGGAAACAGGAGAGGCTCTTCAGAAGAGAAGTGTCAGCAAAGCTTTCGTTCTCCACATCAAGTGTCGACCCTCGTCACGAAGCCGACTCATGAATAATATTAATGTTGGGTTTCCTTTTTCTGCTGTGCAGTCCAACTGCCAGTTGCGTGTAACCAGGCAGAGTGTTCTTATGTCTATTGTCGACTACCATTGTAGCATATACATGCAATAGGGTGAAAGGTAACCTCTTGGGTCATTTCCATAATCGTCAAACTGACGATTGGTGGAAACCGCAAATCATTCGGATGCCTCAGCCCAGCGGCATCACATGTAAATCATTTACATGAACATTTACATGCTAAAATTATCTATTCCTAACAGCTCATCTCCTAACGCTTTTATGAATATCCTGTTTGTTAGTTTGTTTATTCGTTTGTTTTTGTTTTTGTTTTTTTTTTAATTGTAAATATCCATTGCGGGCACATATACCCATGTTCTGGGTCAGCCCCTCTCACCCCACTTGTGTTTTTTTTTCTTTTCTTTTTGAATAAACACATTTTTGAATTGAATTGAATACATGAAGAAAAAAAAAACGACTTCACAGTCAATTTGACACATAAAGAACAAATCGGAAATACAAAGTAAAAAAAAAAAAAAAAAAAAAAAATTCAAAAACGTTTTAAATACTTTTTTTTTTTATTTAATGTAAGTATTGTATTAATTTATTACAGCGATTTTCCGATTGAATTCCACGCAAAATAAATCTGGTGGCTTCAGATGTTGTTAAATTGTACAAACTAGTGATCTGTTGGAGTCTGGCTCTGTGACACATTATTTTTGAAACTGAATATTTAATTTAGTAAACCATAAATAGTAAGTAATATCCTATACCACATACATGTTCATGGTATTGATAACATTTATAGATGTCAATGTATGTATAATAGTAGATATAAAGTAACGGTTACTAATAATATGTACAAACAGATTGCATATGAGACTTACCTGAGCGGTTATGTTCAAAGTTAGTCCAATTTTTAACAGTATATGCCAAGTGATATTTCAGCCAGTCTAATGTTCTGTATCCAAGGGGGAAAATGTCAGGTATATAAAGGCAATAAAGAGAGAAATCAATATGGTCTCTTATAAGATTATATCGATCTGTGCGTATTGGTGCGTGACTCTGGCGAGCGACAGCATGCACGTATGATTTCTTGTCACCAACTGCGGCTGCGTGTGTATACCAGTACTCAATGCTGTTATGTCATCAGCGATTGATGGTTGAGTCTCTGTGAAGAGCTCACTCCTATATTGATAGCACCACAGGGCTATTCAGTCATTGCGTAACTTTTTTGTTTGTGAAACTCGTTACTCTTGTAGATTATTGCATTTTCAGGTACAATGAAAGCTGTGAATATTTTATTCTCAATTCGTCATTCTTTGCTTGGATCTTTGGCCGTCGATCATCTTTCTCAAAACTGAGAGATCCGTCTTGAGGCTGAAGCAAGGTCGACAATTGCACTCGATGGCAAATTTAAGCGGGGCTCGCAACATCCGGTTTCCTTGGCAACGCATGGTCGCTAGGTGAACGCCAAACTTGATTGGCTCGCAACACCTGTAGTAATGAGAACATGCAATTATGTACACTATGAATTGATGCTTCTTATACCTGCAACTTCGGAGTGCTCGTTGAGGATCTTTCTTGCTCATTTCCACGTAGGAATTACAGTTACCTTGGCAACCAAACGTCAAAACCTAAAAGATGCTACATGCAAGATGGACACAAATTCCATATTCAAACAGACACTTTGTTGATACCTCGAGAACAGATGCGCTTCTTTTATCATACTTTTGCCCCTTTATCCGAATGACATGCCTGTGTTAAATAGGCCAAGAGACAAATGTGCTGATATCAGCAAGGTTCATTGTTCTGTTATAGTTTATATCCGCACGATGAACATATTAGTTTACAATTAGAGGTAAGTACAAACTAACAAAGCCTACACATGACGCCAGAGAGTCATCTGATGGGGGTCCATCGAAGCATTGACCTTTAAATTAGGAGCTAGTCTCAGCTTCGTGAAGCATACTTCCATGCATCCAGTTCACGAAGGCACATTAAATAGTTAATAGCAGCTAAAAATAAATTGTAAAAATGTTAATAAAGTTTGAATACGAATGTTAAAATCCATTGAACATTGTTACATGTATAGTGAGTGATAGTTTAGTGTTTAGAAACTTTTTACTCTATTTAATAAATAAAGTGTTGCTAAGAGTATGCGTTGAGGACATGATCGAGTGAGTGCTGCCACGCGGGCATATAAATCGTTACATGTATCTGGTTATAGACCAGCATTTTGTTTTCTTTAAAAACGAGCAAAGCATAGTGTTTCTGTGGCACTCTAACACACACCCGCCAATCGAAAACTCAGTCAGAACTCAAACGAAAAACCACATCGTCAGAATTCATTTTTCAGATTAATATATGGAATGTATCGTATGTGAATGAAACACCCACGCGACATCAGGTCGGCATTAAAATGGTATACTTAGATGCAAAAGAAACGCAAGAATCCATAATTGGCTTAATAGTAAATTAATCCATGTTTGGGTCTACAAGAATATTTTACACGGTTCACAAGTCACATTTTCAAATCGTTTGCAATTAAAAATCGGAACATTTTATCTTTGACCCCTTGTCCTCCAATTAAACCAGGGTAATATCATTTGTTTCATTCGAAATTTCTCAAGTATGTCCTCAAGGGGTTTAACTTAGTACACACGGAAATTCGTGTCTTTGTAATGCGTATACCCGGAATGTGGTGTTGGCATAACCAAAGAATAGCGTTTCTTTTACATCTTAGTATATTTATACACCAATGCACTTTCATGTGTAATTGTTCAGGCATATACTATGCATAGTTATATATACTACTAGCATAGCCAACACCTGGTATTTCACCTGGTTCGGTTGATGATCGCCTTACCTGGGTAGAATTGCAGATGGCGGCATAGCGACGCGGTGGACTGACGTTCAAGATCACGGGCACCACCTCACACTGAGGGGCAGACCGAGTGTGCATGCGCGGAATGGCCTCATGCACATCATGGTATCCAGCTGACTTCGAAATCGACGAAATCGACACCGTAGAATGCACCAACAAAGCCACAAACACAACTATAGTAAATCTTGTATAACCAAAATAAACTTAATCGCGACCCGGACTCACTCGATCTGGAAGCTTTCTCGTGCGACATGCTGCGATGCAAAACGGAGTTTGGATGAAGCAGTTTGAAAACCTTTTGTGTTTTCAGTTTTATAAAACGCAAGTGGCCTTCAGGAGACAAAAGTGTCGTGGCGTTTGGCCTTTGAGTCTCCTTTATATTGGCTTCTGTTGGACGTTGATGTCGACGCCTGCGCCATTCGCGAGATCTTCTCTGGTCGTAAGAACTTCCGACACACTGTCAGCGGAGCGATATTTCACGAAGCCTCATATGATGGACAGTCTCCTGCACCAGCTACCTCACAATATTGATTGGATCACGTGATGCATGCACATAGAGAAGATTACCATCCATGTAAGTTGTACAAAGGACTTGCTGAAATATGAAAACGTCCATTTGAATATTGAAATTAATAATTACACAGTTGGTTATTATCGTGGATGTTCATTGAAATATTTTAGACCTTTGGAGCCAATTGCTTAATTGATGAACGACTGTGAATATCATGTCGTCGATCAACACTTCAAACGAGTTTAATCGACAACAAAACTTCGGTAAACACTGAGGGATATTTGATTTTTTTTTTCTTTCATATTTTACATTGTGCTACCAAACGATCGCGTTCACGGGCGAAATTCTCATAAAATTGTTCAATTGTTAAAATTACTCATGCTTCTGATCGCTGAGTTTTCCTTCGACGGTCATCAGAGTATTTCTCGCGAGATACTTGTAGCAAAATCCCTCAAATTGAAGGACTCTGCACTCATGATTACAGTGTATATCGTATTCAAAGGCGATGAGACTTATAGCTTACTGGTATATTTATGTTGCTGCACACATCACTCAGCAATGGACACCATGGACGATCTGGAGTGGTTCCAATATTGATGCACAATTGATGCACCAGGGGGCCTATGTAGGCTGAATGTGAAGCCAAAGGAGAAGATGGCTGAGGTAAATTAATCAAATAGTGAATCTAATAAGAAAATCCAATTTAGAGAGGATAGTTTTATTTAGCGAAAAGTAAGCAAAGGAAAAAGGTAAGAAAATCATCGGGTGAAAGTAGAAAAACAACATTTGAAAATAGGAAAATAAACCAACAAAAACAACCCAATTTAGGAGAAGGGGGATGAAAGAGGTTTTACGGTTTTACGGACAGTTTTTATTCGTTATTAGGTCTAATTCTCAAAAACCCTGCAAGCTACTGAGTATGAATATATGTTAACTAAAACATCCTCGATTAAAATTGGTGAACAATGTAGAAAAGTACAAAACAAAAGCAAAATCAATACACTCACACTTCATAAGGACAATGTATGTAATTCCTTGTAAGTAATAAAAAAGCACAATAATTATAATGACTTATAAAATCAGGAGATTTGAAATACATGTATTCAAAATTACAAATCAACCAATTAATGCTTGGGGAAAGTGAGGAGGTTGTTAACTTGTCTGTCATTGGCTCGTTTTTGTGAGCTCGCCACTCATTGGTTGATTGCTGTCCAATGAGGATCCACGGTATTTATCGTGTCTTTCATTGACCTTCACCCCCACGCTTCTCGCTGGAGGTTGACGCCCCATTTTACTGAACTTCTCTCTAAATTCTCGTTTTTTACCTGATTTCAAATTCGCGTCCTCCACAGAAACGATGCCACTGTTGGAAATTTTGTAAACAACTTCATCCAAATCTGACTCTCTTGGCTGAGCTTGGAACTGTTTCACAAGCGATTGCTTGTTTTGCTCCAATTCGTGACTTTCTTCGTTGTTATAGTAACCAAATACGTCGAGATCGTCCTCCTCGGTTGGTGAGCCGTAAACGAAATCGTCAATCGGTCGTTGAAGAGACGTGGGGTCGGGGTCTGGGCGCTCTGCCTCACGGCCCTCCCTCCCGGCGTAGCGTATGACTGCTTGTGGGACCTCCTTGCTGGTTTCATACACGTCGCGACTGATAGGTTCGACGTCTCTCGCGGTGTCGTAATCGAAAGCGTCAATTACGTCACAAATGAAAGGCACGTTGTATGGGAAATCGCAGCGAGCCGTCTCTGGGTTCCAAGCAGTGCCAAACGGACACATGCGACGGTACGTGTAGCCGTTGAAGCAGTGGATGTACCTGGAGCAGTCGACAGGGTCGGAGTACAGTCCGTCTTGTTCGCCCCAACAAGCGCCGTGGCTCCAGCCGCTCTGCACACGCGCTGAAATGGACATACAATTCACACTCTTACGTAATTCTGCCTTCATACCCGGCCGGAAGACAGGTCTCCGTTTTGGCGTGATCTCCTTCGCGAAGGAGAAAGCCCTGTAGGTGGGAGGGGAAGATGGGGTGCTCTCCTGGACGGCGTGGATTCTCCCCTCTGCCACGTCGGCCATGGAGCCCCCGTTACATAACCCCTTGTCACAGAAGCACCACGTGACCTGCACTCCGAAGTAGTACTGCACTTGACATCCGGTGTAATTGTGCTGGATTCTGGTTGTCAACCAACCGTCAAAACATCCTCTGTAGACTTCTGCGAATGCATTCGAAATTGGTTCAATATCCGAATTGAATTACAATTTAGGATAAATAGCAGTCATACAGGTATGCTGATAAAAGTAGGATCATTACGAATTGGAGTTACATACTGTTGAGGTCTTGTCGAATGAAGCACTTGCTCTGACACGGCGATACGTCCACTCGCTTCGAGTTACTCACTCGCTCCTTGCAAAATGGAGACTCGTCGTGACAGGAGTAACAGCCAACTGAGAGAATAAACTGAGTTCAAAAGCGGATTATCCGCCACCAGAAATTCCATGCAATCCGTGTATATATTTTTTTCAAATAATAATATATATGCAGCATGATAGAACAAGAAGTTTTCGCGTTTTCATGAAATTTCCGCCATATTAGCGGTCACGATCGAACAGGAAAATTCGATGCACGCGAAATATTTCTGGGTGATCTTATACTATGACCCTATCGTTTGCCCCGAATAAAGAGTCATAAAACCATGAATATTGCAGTTTATGAAAATTTCCTATTCTGCAAATGTAATTTTGGTTTATATAGCTATTTTAAGCAATCAGCTTACAGCCATTCCTAGTTAGTATAGTGGTGAGTATCCCCGCCTGTCACGCGGGAGACCGGGGTTCAATTCCCCGACTGGGAGGCACAGTTTTTTGTTTTCGATTTTTACTATTATTTTTTTTTTCCTTCCCCTTCTTCCTCCTTCTTTCTCCTTCTTCCTCCCTTCCCTCATTGCGCGTTTGTTCTTATTTCCCTGGAGACAAGGAATCATCATTAATTATGTTGAAAAGTCGGCATTCGAGAGAATGCTGATGTGAATCACAACGCATCTCATCTCGACAAATTCATTACGTACCAGAAACATTCGCGTTGAGGATTCAAAATATTTTTCCGAGATTTGGTATTATGTAAAACGACCACACTTTTACTTTTGTATGTTACACCATCTGAACTTAAGGCCGTAACGAGTTCGCTATCGTTTCTAAAAAATTGAAAAAACATTGGGCTCATCCGGGATTCGAACCCGGGACCTCTCGCACCCTAAGCGAGAATCATGCCCCTAGACCAACGAGCCAGCTGGCAGGTTTGATCTTAAAGATTGAATGCAATCCAGCACACCCTTAAAGTGATCTGAGACTGATGCAGGTGTGATGCAGGTGGAATTGGAAACGATTGATGTAAATTTAGGGTGAATGAAATTTATGAAATTTGAAATAATTGAGCACGGCAAATCGATCTATGTTTCAGAACGTACAGAGGCTCTCTTTAATATTTATTAAAATTATCGCCGAAAAACAAATATATCTGGGCAGATTCAACACCTATATTGTATTAAATCCCCATCCCCTATATTTTATATTATATTAGTATTAAATCTCTCTTTAAATCTCACACCCCACCCCCCTCACAAAAAAAAAAAAGTATTTGTATAAGGACACACATACCGATTTTTTTGTTCCTTTGCCAATAATTTGCAGGTGATGAGGACGTATTATTTATTATAAAATCTATATAAGTTGAAATTTCAGCGGGTAGGTTACTTCATCTTGCCGTGGACTGTAGAAATGAAGTCCCACCCGAAATATCATTTCATTCACGGTACCCCTCTATACTTGCGAGGCTAATATAATTATATTCAGACGGATTAATTGCAAATTGCAATATATTTTACTGAAAATCAATGAATTCAGCCGCTGACGTTGGCTGTGGTAATTTTCAGACATAGCCGACGAGTAGGCTTCCTTGATTTATCTAGTCTTCAAAATTTGATATAATAATCTTTTTGGTCATCATTTTTGTTTTCTCAATACCATGATTATTACAGCATTCATTGTATACCTTACAATGATGGCATTCTTGACCCCCAGGAGTATACGCTCTTCTATTTTTTTTTTTTTTTTTTTAGTATTTTACATCTAAGTGCCTAGAAAATATTTCACGTGTGGCATTTTGGTACTCAAAGGGAAACAAATTATTATTATTATTATTATTATTATTATTATTATTATTATTATTATTATTATTATTATTATTATTATTATTATTATTATTATTATTATTATTATTATTATTATTATTATTATTATTATTATTATTATTATTATTATTATTATTATTATTATTATTATTATTATTATTATAAATTATTGCGAAATACAAAAGGACTACATGGAAGCACTCACTTTGTTCTGGTGGCGTCTCAGTTGTCTGTCGGCTGATGGGGAAGTAACCACCTTCATTCCGACTGAAGCCAACATTCCCTGTTGAAAGCACACTTTAATTATCATAACATTCAAAATTCTATAGATTTAGATTTAGGAAAAATGGATGCTTATTATACGTGTAGTAGGCATGCAAAGGAACAAATCAACGTCATGAGGGTTTCAGCCAAGTTTAAATATACTGCAGATACAAGATACATATTTTGGGCATTAATAATTAAGACCCGTTTGTAAAAAAAAATAATAAATTATGATCCGCTCGTAAAAAATAATAATTAAGACCCGCTCGTAAAGGTTAAATAAAGGGTGTGCATGGGGTTTGCATAAAGAGTGCACACAATGCGCAACTCAGCAAACAAAATTATGTCATGGGTGAAAGATTAATGATATAAATTATAATAAAATGAATAAAATGACAGCATTTCATTATCTCACGTGACCTGATCTGACCCATTGAAATTATTGAAACTAATTATGGTAATAAATTACTGACCAATATTACTTTTTGGAAGTTATGCATGCAGCAAATAAAAGTCAGAAGGCGGTCATTAATTCTGCAAGTTTATTAATTAAGCTAGATTTATAAAAGAAATAACAAGCAATATATTCTTGCTTCAAGCAACATCCAGCATAAATTAAAGAACGTGAGCAATATATTCCCTTAACACAGAAGCCACCAGTTGTAACTGTAATTTCTTATGCTATATTTCACGTGTTCAATGATGTAGAAAAGCCACATGATCATGTACAACAGAATGATGTATCTTAATCAATGAAGCCATTTCACCAGCTTCTTAACCCCCTCCCAATCATCGATGTAGTATCCGTTACGACCAAACCCCTTCCGCGGGTCACAGTCCCCGTCGAGCCCCGGATGCACGCATCTCTTGTCAGCGCTGTTCCACGACGTCCCCCTCGGGCACGTCATCCGGTACGCCAGACCGCTGAAACACTGGGTGTAGTGCTGACAGTCCCCCTCCACGGGGTACGTTCCATCAGGGCGGCCCTTGCATGGGTTCTGAGGGGGGGACTTGAGAAGTGGGTGCACGAACTGACGCAGCACAACATCTGAAACAACACCAAAGATGGTGAGTCAATTATAAGAGATCAGTTGTCACTTGTATGAACCAAATTTCATGGTTTAAAAACGTAAATTACTAATTAGAAGAGATGCACTCACCCATGCAATGTCGTTGTAAGCTCCGCCCATGCTTGGGTAAACACAAAAAGCAAAACTCGTGGAATATTAAGTCGGAATCCACAAAGGAATAAAGCGCGGCAAAGCAATTTGAGATGAAACATGAAATAACAATAGTGATCCATATAATGCGTAATCAGAACTGTCAGCCTTGGGAGCCGTGTTCAGATACAATAGCATTCAATGACATTGAGGACGCAATGAACTCTACAAGTGGCCTGATGGCCACGAAAGTTGAAAAGACATTCGATATTTACTGACCATTTACGACGACAGGTTCGATGTGACCTGGGAGGTCATAAAGCCTCTCTTTGGCGAATTCTGACATGGCCGATTCCATCGGCATGTTGTCGAACTTGTCGATTGCTGGCAACTGGCTGATGTCATTGTCATCATCGACATCGTTCGAGATTCCATATTTGCCTGAAATTGACAGTGTGGGCGAAACTGACAGCCAAAAAAAAAAAAAAAAAAAACACAGCTTCATTGTATCATATTTTGTCAATAACATTTGCAATATTCGGAACACCAAATATACCTGTCTATTCATTACACATGTAGCAGATTGGCGGTATATGCATTGTTGAAGAGTTGGAAACGGTATTTCGTTTCGTTGAAATTATGAATTACATGCGTTGATTGCGAACTCTTGTTTACAAAAATAAATTCTATAAATTTAAAAAATATATATATATATAATAAGCAGCTTCAGTTGATTAAAATACTGAACATGATCCAGATCAAACCTATAAGTATCAACGAAATAATGCTTATTTACACTGAATTTCTGTCAAATGATATATGCTCACGTTTCAACTTCTCGTTGTACGTATTGTATTCGTGAAATACGAACCTGTGTGGAGTTCTGACATTCTGCGCATGTCAGCCACCGAGACGGAGTTGCAGGGTTCATCTGATGACCCAACCTGGTTTCCATGGCGACAGAAGCACCACTCCACCCTCTCCCCAAGGTACTGTTGTATCCGACATCCGATGTAGTCCCCGTCGACCACACCCCCTAGCCATCCATCGAAGCAGCCTCTGTAGGTCACTGGTGGAGATAAGAAATGACTAATGATGTAAGAATGCTTCGCTTCCGCTTATATATATGTGTCCATTTCATCTTTGAGTGGACGCTGATTTGTAGAAATGAATGGATTGGATTGAGCCGAACAACATGAAGTGAAATCGATTACACAAAAGCGAGACTCATAATAATGTTATTATGAAAATATAAATTATGTCAGAGAAACTTTAGACTTTAAGTTTTCAAGAAGATACTCTGGGACAGTACTATTTACATCGTGATAATAATGAAGTGAGACAACGCTGAATACAGGATGCAGATATGATCAGAATGATGCTCACCGTTGGCTTCTCGTTTCAGGAAACAGCTGCTATTGCATGTTGTAATGGACAGGTATTTTCCATCGTAAACCTCGGTTTGGCAGAGGGCGGACTTGCTGCTGCACGAGTAGCACTTTTCTTGCTTCGTGTTCGAGAGACTGTTGGCTTCTGGAAGATCACAGATTATATTGTGTGCATTCACAGTTGTAGCCACTTAGAATATACATAATATACATGTATAAGAAGAAATTCATGAATCGGAGCCAATTGTTTCGACTCTGTGGTGTAATCTTTGTCAATTGAGGAATCGAGGCAAGAACGAGATGTTGATGGCCTAGCTCCTGAATAACGTTAATGAAGGAGGGGGTTTGGTCTGATAAACTGGCAGCCGAGTTTGTTGCACAGATAATCAACAAAGAACGCCACAACGAACGACCAATACAGGAAGAAGTTGGGAGTTTCGGCTACATGCAAAATGGAAATCAAATATTCGATAATCTAGGCCATCAATTCATAATTTGGATCGTTTAATTTCCAAAGTTCTATCAACAAACTTCTGCGCCCTCGCATGAACTATTAAAAAGTAAAATGCACATGCCACATGAATAAGAACATCCGAATATTCCACAGTTCTACGATCAACAGAGAATAAACTCACTAATTAACAAAAGAGATTTTAGAAATTCGCTCAAATCCAACAAACCTTTGTCAGGAGTTGGTTTCGCACACGACCCATCGAGGAAGCACACCAAGAGAATCAAGAGAAGCGTCGTCATTCTCGTTGTGTATATCTTCGTTTAGTTCTGACTACGAGAGACGAGATCTTGCGTCGCTTCTTGTAGATGCTCACTGCCACCTGTCGTCTTCCATACATCACGATCCAGATGGTGCGGATGTTCGTAACGTTAGCACAGGTGTTTTTGGGCAAAGATCCATGTCCACTTGCCTCGGGCGACAGCCATGGAGGAAGAATAACGCCATTCTTACTCTATGCTACAGCATTCATAGCATAAACAGTGCACTGATTTATGTTGTCTGTGCATTTCGTTGTTAGCAGATGACCTCTATTCTATTGTTAATGTGCAATGTACATGTCACATTCCAAAACCACTGAACTTCTATTGAACAATTACTGTTGTAATTCATTCTGTGGAGCCAGGTGAGCTTCTTGAGCACACCTTCGCTTTACTTTTCACTTGGCAGCACGAGTAATCGAGGAATGTCAGCTCCTTTGAAGGGATGACAGCTTCTCTCTTGACTTCATTATTTTTTCTATATTTATTATCACGCTGTCTTATTGGCTAGCACTCTGCTTAATTTATAATTGGTATCATAATTAACCAGCAATATAATTGCACTGCAATTCAGAGTTACTCTATAATTATACTTACAGGTAGTGGTAAAACCCTTGATTTAAACCGGAAATAAAATCTGTATCGCCAAATTCATCCTTCGATTGGAATGGAATTAGCCTAATTTAAAATATTTAATTATAAAATAATAATAATATTATAAATAATTATTTGATTAAATAGATTTTTAATAAGTCGCAAACAAGTTAAATATTTCATCTCCAGTTCTGCCAAGGACTCCAATCTAAACCACAGAAGGGATATCTTAAGAAGGACAGTCAGTCATCCCAAGCGCACACCTTTGCTAAATTATATATATGTCGTCCGATTATTGTCCATTACAGGTGAAAAGGGCGACTTGCTGTTTCCACCTGAGGAGACAGTCCAAGGTCACCTCTAAAGTCATGCCATGATGCATGTAGATGGACGTGTGGAGCTTCTACGTCAGCGAGAGAATAGAATGTGCTTGCAAAATTGGTTTTACTTCGAACAAAACAATGGAACAAAAGTTTGAGGCTATAAAATAATCAGCACAGTTTGTATTCCTGGATATCGCTCATATTCCATCATTACAAAGCGCAACAGTCTCAGCACAATGTAATCCAAGTGTTGCCATGAAATTTGGATTGATTATCATTTCATTATCTCCATTTATTGTCGCTTTGGGTGTGGCCAGGTGGAGAAAAAGAAAATAATTCGCTCTACTTATTCGCATATTAAAATTCATATATTTACAATGGATACCTGCATCAAAGAAGGCAACACAAGTTACAATATTCGTTTATTATTTTCAGTGGCACATATAATTCATCAACAAAGAAATGATAAACAATACATCATAACGTTCAGCAGTCGACATTGACAAGTGCGTTATGACTCTGTACATTTATATAGAACGGCATGATGCAAGTAATTTTGGTCAAATCGGGCACTTGAAGTAAAATATAATACGGCCGAGGTTCACGCTTCATCGAAAGGGAAGTCTAAATTTGGAAGACAAATAAATACAGAAGAGGGTGGGTGGAGATTCCTTGTGTTCTCATTATAATATTATAAAATCCATATTATGAGTTAGTTACCTCAATTTACTAAGAAGTAAATGTTCATTGGGTATATAGTTTACATTTGGGGGAATATTAGACCTTAATTATGCATGCATAGTTTTTGGTAATCTGTTTGCATCAAGTGTAATTGTGTTAATCCACAAGAAAATAAGTCAGTTCATGATTTTAAGCATACAAAACGTCATTCAATTTGGTTTAGGATTATTACAAAGCTAACACAACGGTGTTAATTGAAGATTTCAAGTAGAAGTTTGCTGTCGAGTCATAGGCCAGAGATTTAAAAAGATAACAGTTTTAAGTTGAGATCATCCAAACACACACACACGACAAACAATGTAATGAAAGACGGACAGGATCCCAGGACCTCAGTCGCCTCAGCCCCCAATGCCAAACAGGGCAGAATTAGCTCAAGCAGCTATCACGATTGAAATGCACCCAACCATCGTTTCAAGTTGGATGTTTTGAAATTTCAGTCAATATTTCAAGATGTCATTGACGGATGCAGGCGACGAGATTCCAGGGAGCCGAACTTCAAAAGATGTTAATGTAAAATACAATGCCCGATGCAAACAACACAAACACACATGCATACATTATGACTTAGAAAATACCGTTATCTAGAAGAGTGGGGTTTTCAAACACGAACTCCGGCAGCTCAGGCCACTCAATGTCTTTGAGTTTGGCTTCTCCTGCCATCGTTGAACCATGTGGAGGAGGAGGCGGAGGAGGAGGAGGGGGAGGAGCAACATCGGCTGCCTCAATCTTCTTTGGGGTGTGAGGGGGTGAGGGAGAGGGTGGAGGAGGCATCTCGGCAATGTAGGCATACTCGTTCTCAGTGGCTGTTATTAAATCATGCTCCATGAGGAAGGACGCTGGAGGAGGAAGCGTCGGCCGCGGACTCAGTGGGTTCATGACGCCATTGCAGTGACGGTGTGACGTAGGCGGGTTGCCAGGCAACGGAGGTGGTCGGGGACTGGAGGTATGGGGCTGAACGAGGTTGGCCGGCTTGTCGTAATTCTTCCGTCTTCTCTGACTGCGAATACTGAAATAAATAAAATAATTTGTTCGGATCAAGGATTATTGCACGATGTCTTACTTGCGCATGCAAATGAGTCCCAGGGCCAGAATCACGATGCCGATACCAATTGCAATAGTTATGACGATCACCAAGGAAACCTCTGAAACACAACACACTCAGCAAATCATAACGCACTTTAATAACAAAACGGACAACTCATTACGGATTTGGCAGCATTTGTGCATTTCATACACATAAATATATTCTCAACTTACCAAAGGATAGAAACCAGTTTCCCCACACAACTTCTCCAAACGTTGGTGTATAATCTAGGAAGAAAAAAAAATGATACTCAAAGAAATGCAGATGAATAAGAAAATCGTAGCATCGTAAATGGCAGCCAACAAGCATAAACATCGATGAGCTCTGAAATCGACATCAATGGACATGAGCTCAAGAGTAATCGCAGACGAACAAAAGGAGCAAAGGGAGCGATGTCCTTTGCATCTCGTGTTTACGCTCATTGATTGTCAGCGTTGATTATTCATGGCTAATGAAAGCCATCATAATCGATCGGAATGCTCATTAAACAGTACTTGTACCGGCTGCTACAATAACTGCACGAGGAGACCACACAGAGCATTTTCCTTCGACGGCTGTTGAATTCCGTACGAACAATAAACATCACTGTTAATAAGGCTCCACAAAGACCGAGACAAAAGCCAGGTTGATATTATGCTGGATGGTCATTTCATAAAGGTGTTTAATAGTGAATCCCATAGACCTAGTATAACAGTTAGACCACGCATGAGCCTCGAAACCCCGGCACGCAGTCAAGCGTATCGGTAAAGCGGCGGAAACGTGGTGCAAAGGCATTTCGTTCCGCCGTTAAAGTAGACCATGACTTAAAGTTCTTTCATATACAAGTAGATTTTTTTTGTATTATGCATTATGATTTGATCCTGAAGTCTCAAAAGCAGGGACGAGTGTAATTGGAAGTGCATGTGATTGAGTTATATATTCAAAGGAATTTCCAATCCAGAAGAAAAGTACAAAAGACGAAAGAGGTCGAGATGGAGGTTATTTAGCTTTATTTGAATACTTAAATGACATGAACTATTGATTAGAAATACCTACGAATTTCGCTAGTAATATTCACTCAGTCACAAATCAAGTTTAACAGTATTTTGACGGTAATATTGAGTCACTAAATAGTGCGGTGTGATGAATCAAGAAGTGTGTGGTTAAAAGACGGAAGGAATTTGGCATATGCTTCTCCCAGGGAATTTTACTTTACTTACTGTAGCGTAGCTTATTTTTTGATAACTCTCCGCAGGGCAATAGACAGCTTTTGGATTTCAAAGCTATGTCGTTTTCATTCATCAGCTTTCAACGCCGATTCACTGGCGCCGCTAGAG
>KB308469.1:118632-143138 GCA_000328365.1 Capitella teleta
ATGCATAGTCTTAGCATAAGGACATGTGCATATCCAATAATAACACGATGCTTCAGTCATGGTCTTGCTTGGCTAATCAGTGTGGAACAAATGATTAAACCGACAAGAAATCGGCAACGTTATTCACAGCTTACATTCCACAACTTTAAAGTTGCCATGAACTCTCATGATCCGCATGAATATAAAAATAAAGCCTATTGAAACGATTTGTAACGCACGAACTGCTCAATAAGTCTTTAGAAACTGTCTGAAAATAACATTTCAATAAATGACCCAGATTAATAAAAACTATTTAGATGTATTGTTGCTGGATATATGAATAGCTCTTTAATTTCATGAGACTTGTGTGTGAGAGTTGAGTGAATAACTCGCGATATTTCGCGATATCTCGCGTTATTTCGTAATTATTTCCTTGACTCAACAATCTAACCCAGCTGGATAACAATTAAAACTTCCTGTTGCAAATAACTCAACAATCTAACGCATCCGGATGACTTAATCCATCCGCGAGGCCAAAATTACAATAGAATGCTTCATCTATATCTTATCATATCTCTGGTGAATCCCTTATTACCATAGACCCATATGCATGCCCTACGAAAATGCCCCTCTCAGTGTTATCGTTGTCTCTATATTAATGTATATCCGAGGATTGCGTACACAAAGCAACTATATAACGCTGACCTATTTGGCTAAACGATCATCAATGACCCCCGAATCCTCGACTGTAAATCCAACCTATGCTGCCCGAATTGAAGCTCATCCACACCAGGAGAAACAGTGCAATGGTGGACAAGTTACAACCCAATCGAACCATTGCGCTCTGATATGTAAATGTACATAGCTATTACAGAGTCGTTTACTTATAACACGGCACTTAGTGAATTCTGGCGTAACGGTTTCACGCCATGACATTAGTGTTGCGGTTTTTGTGCTAAGCCCAGAAACGCCAGGCTGTCTGGATTGGTCCGTAAACGGTTTTCATCCGTCAGCCTATATGCAGGCAATTTAGGCGGAGATCATGTTGTCATTTCGCTCGAACGCTCTCATCGAACGAAGGGCCCGAGTTGGCCTGAGAATTTCACCCCAGGGATCTTTTACATGCATAGAATAAATGAATGACGCTCGCCGTTCAATATTAATGCACATCGTTAGTCCTGTGAGACTGCTCACCAGGGAAATCGCCCGCCTATCAGCATTCCCAGTATCAACAGGATATGACGTAGGGTGAGGGGTTTTTTTTTTCTGAGTCACCGGAAGGTCTGGTTCCCTTGACAACCACAATATAAAAGTGAGCTGTGGAATTTTGGTGGAAGTTACACATCTTTACTTACATTGTACAAAGTGCAGATAGATAAATTTCTACTGGCTATACTGTCACATAGTTTTTATTTATTTATTTATTTATTTATTTATTTATTTTTTTATTTTTTTTATTTTTTATTTTTTATTTTTTTACCAATCACACGTCATGAACCAATTTAGAACATCGCTTTTTGTTATTAATGATGAATTGGCGAACCCCCACAAACAGTTACTTGACGATCTACCAACTGCGAACTCTCTTACATGGGATTTACACTATATGATGGTACACCTTGATTGGTCAATAATTAGAACGTCTGGGAGCACGGTACAAAGAAATTCTTCTCGTGCGAAGAAGACCACCATCGGCACTCTCCACGAGACTTTCATCTCCGGCGCAGATAAACGATGGCCTCATTTCTTTAGGAGAGAAAAAGTGATAGAATTTGAGTTAAATCGAGAGGAAGGAAGACTTGATTGCAATCGTCCGAGAAAGAGAGAGAACACGTTTGATGAACTGCTGTTGGGGCTGAAGAGTTCACTGCTCTTTTCAGTGACGTCATGAAACAAGGTCGCTGTAACTCTGCTAAAGGACCACGGGCGTTATGATTGCGAATTATAATTGTAATTCTTCGGTGACTCTGCCGTGCTGCCCAACTGCGTAACATGGCCGGGCGCTGTGTACTACTGTCTATGGTGGTATGCAAGAAAAAGCACCCTTGGATTTATCGATAAGAGTAGGGGGAAACCCAGGTCCTGGGCCTTCTGTTCTGGCGCCCGTATCACCCGAATGGTTTGGGTGGAGCCGTAAAACCCCATCCTGTCTTGTCTCTGCTAATTGAATAGGTGTAAACTTGGAAATCATGATGCCACATCTGGAGGAGGCATAGATCCTCACGTATCCTCACCGTTGCGCGACTGATGCGCAATTTCGATGGCAAATTGCAGGAAGCCTCGCTGTCGTTTATCAAGCAGGATTAGGGAGGGTTTGAGGAAGCGAAGGCCAATTTTCATATGAGATATGTCCGCCTTATAGAGCTGTGCAAATGGCGTAGATAACAAGTCTCTTTTGCCGTTTTGCGTGCTCAGCAACTGATAAATGAACACCGAGTTTTGGTTTCGTGTTCAACTACAATCAGATCAACACGCAACGTCAGCATGCAGGAAAAAAGAGGTCGCGCTATAAAAATCCCACGAAGCCAACTCTAGAATATATCAATAAAAAATGGCGTCAAGCACACTCCTCACCACGTGACCTCCTCGCGAGGGCCGTACACCCAGAACTCAGTGAGCGATAATATGTTCAGTGGGCGATAATAGGGCACTCAAGGAGAATTATGACACCCAAGCCGGCGGTTGCTCGAGGCTTTTATGAGATTGAACAGAAGCTGTGTCCATGCATTTGAGATTGCGTTGGGTTTGGGTTAAGGTGAGACTTTAGGTCAAGGTACTTACCGTCTGTGCAGTTGCCCAGTTCTCCCAGCCACTCATTGGCAACGCACACCAGCTTCCATCTTTTCTCGGTAGAGGAGCAGCCAACGGTCGTGACATTGTTCTCCCTCTTAACCCACGAGTTATCAGTGGGTACGAAGTCAGGACAGCCAAGAACTGCAAAGATTAATTAATGATAGCGTCGATCTCGAAGAATTGCCTTTCCAGTATATCGTAATTGGCAAGACCTTTCCTCGCCAAATGTGAGAATGAAATCGCATCTGACGGATGACTCTGCTAATGCGTCTTGGCACATAAAGAGATTCCTTTCGGTAATTTCGGTTGCTAGACATCCGAGGAGAGATGCCTGTGTCAAGAGCCATCACTCTTCTGCAGGCACAACGTCCTACCCCGCGACCAGCCTGCCTGCCTCAAGTCAGCGTGCTTTGTTTCTGCTATTGCACATATAAACATTGCCATTGAGTTGACCGACTATCTGATAGCCATTGCATGATGATGCAAGTAGATATATAGCAACATTGGTAAGCACCACTAGGTTTCCTCCACCTGTGAGTAAAATACCGCCAATCCTACCAGGAAACCAACATTCAAGCCCAGATTTGAGTACACGCGGATCAAGTTTACATTTGCAGCGTCACAAACAAGTTTCACTACAAAACAAGGACAGAGAGGGGTGAGAGGGAAACCTCTGGTTTGCATCTCAGCTGAATGTTTTGAGTCAGCCTCCGCGAATACAATCAAATTAGGCGACACAAACATAGAGGCTTCTGGGGATCAGCAGAAAGAGCTGCAGCTGTGAATCCAGTTTCTGAGATTTGATTTGTGGCAGGGTTCTGCGTGTTTATCTTTAGCTTTTGTTTGTGTCTCCATTGCGTGACATCGGAATCGCAGACTTACTTTCATATCTGAGGAAGAAGTATTCAGCTTCGTCCTTGGGTTGTGACCCAAGCATCCTGACCTCAACGGCGTGGGACACTGAACTGTACGCGTGAGTGACTCTCTCAGATGTTGAGCAGACTGTTGTTGGTCTGGATTTATCCTTTTCCCTCACGGATGCGTACACTTCACAAATTTCTCTATCGTCCGATATACTGTTGGTTTGCATAGGAGAAGACACCGCAAAATCCCACAGAGTGATGTTGATGGTCTGGCCCGGTTTACCCTGAATGATCCATGGACAATGTGCTGAGCCTTGACCAGTGTCCAGTGATGTGTATTTGGCGAGGAATCCGGAGGTGGGCAATGGGGTGACATAATTGTGCTCTCGGCAGGACGACTGCGAAGCCGTTATCACTGGTGACAGAATTGGTATACATGGCTGAGTAACTTGAGAAATTTCCCACCTTTTATACACTTATAGCTGGCTTCAAAATAAGGCTTCAGATCTTTGGGACATTGCTTGTGCTTCTTGAAAGCACTGTTGGGCACGGAGATCCGGCAGCTTCTCCTCCCAGAACACAGTCGATCCGCGGCTTCGAGGACGTCTGCCCCACACCCGAGGTAGCCGTAGTCGCGGTCAATGCACCGACCATACGCCATTCGTCCGTAGAAGGCGGACTGCAGAACGACGACCTCATCGTGTGCACACTCAACTTCGAAATATTCCATCTCGCATGCTTCGACGCGTGTGCTGCCTGTGAAATCACAAAATACAAAAATTTAAAATCACTTTGATATTGTATTATTCCACATAACCGTGTTAATGAAGGCTACACATCGGAGCAATATACCCAGCACACAATAACCATTCCGAGAAATCATAAAAACTACAAGAACCTGAAGTAATCTAAATTTTCACAGAGCAATTTCCCAATCGACCCTCTCTACAAAATACTGCCTTGGACATATTCTCGTAGACGGTATATGCAACTATATATATGGATGCAATACTCACACATTAATACATGACAGACAGCAGACGATGCTGCTAACGTAATCCTAGCCCTAGACTATTACAGAGGCTAGCTAAAGGGACACAGTGCCAGATGAATAAACCAACGGAGGCATCACCCTCGGCTACATAAATAGCACGCCCCTGTCAACCTCATTTCACACCAGATGTAATCACGTTCCATAATCGGCAAACCGAGCTCATTATCTCTTAGAAATGCTGCGCACTTCGGCCTATACATCACTGTTATTCCGAAGCCCTGGATGGCACATCGAAAATTAATTACCATACCTCAAGTAAAGCGCTAATGCTCTTAAATGGGGAGGTGGGTGCTGAAATCGCTGTCATATTTTCTTACCAAGGTTATTAACTGTACGAAGGAAGAGTAAACTAGTCAATGGGATGGCGATGAGGACCGGTAAGTCGAGTAAGTTGATGCTAGATCTAGAGGATATTGCAGAGGCTGAAAATTACACTTTTTCTCGGCATTTACCTTTCACTAAGCTAGAAGCACTAAAAAGGAATGAAAAGTATAGAATAATAAAAATAAAAACCGAGAGACGTAAAAGGATTAGACGCTGTTTGTTTTAACGTAAATCCCTTTCATCTAAAATCCTGAATAGTCAACATTGCAGAAGAAAGAATAGGACATAGACGGAGCGATAATGGGGTATCCTGGGCGATAATAGGGGGAATTCGTGTTTAATCTCAAAACGGTCGTTAGAGCGAATGGCTTCGAATCCCGCGGCCCCAATAAAACATGTTTAACAGGGGATCAACGCCTCAAAGCGATCAATGTGAGGTTAGTCCCACTGTTTAATGGCCTGTTTGGGGACCAATGGCTGACAGTTGAGGCTCTGAAGATCTGTGAAGGGTTTTGAGAAAGTCGATATCAACATTATGCGACTACTGATATCAATTGCAATGTGAACTCACCGTCTTTGTCGACACGTGACATGCTGCTCTCCACCCTGACGGCAATCCACCAGACGACAGCTATGCCAAGGACGAAGCTGTTTGATGCCATCTTCAAACTGTCAGATTAGCTTATTGCTTGTCCATTTCGATGCTGTCAGCCTTTCTTGCCGTATTGATTTCTTTTGTCCAAAGGCACGCGAGACCACGAGGGGGTCTTAAGCCTCTCCTGTCCGATGCCTGATTTGTCTAAGTGGTTTTTGTAACGCGGTTTCAAACCTGGAATGGACATAATATAATTTTGAAATCGACATGTTGTAGCTGAACAAAAATAAAATAAAAAATAAAAAAGGAAATGGTTATTATACAGAGGATCTGATCTCCCTTGAGCTGTGCTCATAGCATCATACTAGCTAAGTATATCATGTACGTTGATATAACTAATCATAATATATATGTTATGAGCATCAATCGAAATGTTGATGTCGATGTCACGATTTTCAATATCAAAAGATTTCTTCCGTTGTGTGAGTCAATAGCATCGATAAAAGGACAAACATTGCTACAAAGGAGTGTTTGCGTCTCAGCAATTAGCTGCGTCAACACAGACTCCATTGGCACATCTCTCTTGGGAGAGAGAGAGAACGAGAAAAAGAGCATTGTTTGTCAGGAAAAAAGGCGAGGAAATGAAAGGAAATTCCGATTGAGCTGCAAACAGGCACGACGTTTGCACATCGACCGCTTACAAAACGGCCAAAAGTGTTGCACTGTTTAGTGCTGTTTCACGCAATGTTATCTGTGTTCCTCTTATATGAAAGAAATGGCATTCGATGCCCCAGGGGTCGCCGAGGATTGTCTGGGTGTCAAAATGGCTATATCAGATATCAGTAAATGTAGCCAGAATATCAAAGAAGTGACACTATATTATTATGTAGTCGACTTTTATATGAGGTCAAGCGCAATCGACAGCGTCATATAGTGCAAGGATTTGTCCAGATTTTGTGACATTGCAAAATGTCCATTTCATCAGTAGACACAAGGAACAATCACTGACATTGACATGTCGTAGAAATTGCTGGTGAAATTGACATTGGGTACACAGGAAATAAATCCGAAGACTAAAATGTCAATTTCACCATTGGCTCATCATACAAAGCAGGGAGCCACGTGTCAATCAAACGTAATATAGTTCTGTTCATTTCGTCCTTCTGTGTCCTTAACCGTTTTGGCGGGATCTCATTACAGCATTAAGCGCCGTTCATATTATGTGCGGGCGTGCGGCAATCGCAACATTTATCACCACACTATTATCAATTATGTTTATGCGTTCACATTATTTGGCGGCTGCGTCGATGCGTGCGTGCGTTTCACACACGCATTCAAATGGATCGGCTCCGAAAATTATATGTAGCAACGTGATCTGCGCATGTAACAACACGCTTGCCATGGAAACGCATGTTTTCAACTGAAATATCAATCGAAGATTCCGATAAAAAATATGGCTCTCACGCACGGACCGAATGTGTGTGAACGTAAAGCATTTGCGGAGCGAATAATGCGTGCGTGTGTTAAGCAGTGCTTCCCGCACGCACCGACTGGACGTAGATGTGTGAACGGCGAATAAGTTTGCTAACACCTCCCTTATTGATTACAAATAAGCCTAAGGTGCAGTATACAATGATTGGAAAGCATTAGCCTCGTTTTCTCACAGCCTACCTGTGTGATGTATGCTTTGAATCAGCCAATCAACGAGTCTGTACATGTGACTCTTACTTATTGCTTTGTTGACGTATCAATATGCTTTGATTATTTGGGTCGTATCAATTTCTAGTATCAATCAATCGATTGATCGATTAAGGTACATGTATACATTTATTAAAACACGAAAGGCATGTGATAAAATGTGTTGTATCATATTGAATGTGTGCCACGACAAAGTTCGACGACAAGTTGTGTTATCATGCGTGGATAGCCTCAGAGGGCGGGAGGGGGCAGGGCATGGGTCACTGGAAGTTAGGGCTTCGCACAGGTGATCAAAGGAAACGTAGGTGTGAGGAGAATTGAAGCATCTCTCATTATAACAGTCCTCGGGTGAAGTGCTGGACTTGCAGGGTGTGGCATTTTCTCGCTTTGAGGCAAAAGGTATCGAGAAACGAAGTTTGTGTGGTGCGCTGACACGTGTACCAATAGATATGTACTCAGTGCTACCACAACAGTGAAATTGTATGCATATTAGGTTCAGATGGACGCAACACGTGGCGATCGATCGAGATGAACAGTGCAAAATATAAACGCTTCTGAAGGAAGGCGGAGGAGTTCTATCAAAGACGAGCATCGAGGAGATGAGATGGAAATCGAGATCAGTGCTCATAACGCTTGTCAATGCAGAACACAAAGGAGAAATATTGAATTCCACGTGCAGACGACCTCTGTTTCTGAGACCAGAACACAGCCCACTTTAGTACACAATGTATACATGCAGTATGAATGAATGTATAATCGTGTTGCATAACTTGTCTAAATTTAACCTCTCAACCTCTGTGTAATAGTAATCAATACCAGAAGCAGGCTTTACTTGTGCCAACACCCGGCTGCACAAGCCTCTCTGAATCTTACGCTGACAAACGTCTGCTTAGGAATTCACATCAGCAATTTGTAGGACCATGATTTGATTGTGAATGGAGCAGTTTTTCACCGTAATTTAATTGCGGTGGGGGCCATGTGCTGCTGTTGCTGCTTGCAAAATGCATGCAGAACATTGTCTCAGCATGGAACCGTTTTATATTGGTTGCCATGGCGACAAACAAGGTTTACGTCTGCACAACTTTGTGAGAACCCGAAGCCCATCAGTGCTCCGTTCTTTTAATCGTTTGCATTGCATGATTGACCGCCCACCTCAGAGATAGATCTCGGGGACGGACATGAAGATGATTTCTCGAAATAGCCCTGTCATAATCATGTCGTGCGTTGGGAGACATCTTGATAAATTAGGTAGCGGTAACTCCCCCCAAAAAATCAACGTACTTATGGCCTCATAGCAGCAGTTAACGTGGGAAACGTACAGTTAACGTACATTATTTGAAATAAAATCATGGAAATCGCCTGATGTGCCTGGTCCACGAAAGATCTGCATATCATTTGTTCATTTCACGGCTAAGCTATATACCATATTGTGTAACAACATTGAGATGTAAATCATTTGCTCTCCAAGATGCATTTGATAATCCAGTTATTGGGATTAAAAACATATGTGTGAATCATTACATTAATTCTTTTCCGGGAAATTCAATTATATATTGCATAATATACAAGATGTTTGGTGCCCATGATAATATCGCCTGACGGTCGACTTGATCATGAATGTCGTTCAAACATTTCCACTTCTCTCCTAATATTGCTTGTGGTTCCATGTATTACCTTCTTGTAAGTTCAATTACGCATCAATATTTCATTTTACATTGCATAAAATCGCACAAAACACGCATTCGCATGTTATCAACATTTGCTGAACTAGGCTTTAATATACATGCAATTATACTTAGAGGCAAAAGAAACGCACGCCTCATCTATATCTACGCAGTTTATATGGTCGATGGTGGAGCTGGTTTCAGCCACGCGCTAACGAAGGCGAAGAACGTTTGAAAATTACACCCCGTATCTGACGAGCAATGGTTCCAGGTTTCACTCCTCGACCCAGAAGGCTTTTGCATCGCTCTCGCTGTTAACCGCCCCATAGGGAATTTTTCGGCAATGTCGCAATGCTTTCCTGTACAAAATGTGTTGGTGTGTCTCGCATGTCCATTTTGGCAGTCGCTATTTTCTACTGCTCAAGAAAGCACTCAAAATGAAGGTTACCGGGGTTTAGGAAGTGTCTAGACCTGTGAACTGATTTTTGAAACTGAAAGCTATGATATTGTCAAGCTTGCTTGAAATATTTATTTGGAAACATTTCATGGCCTACAAAGTAGAATTACACAGTAATAATTGCAGACTTGCAGCTGTAGACCCGTGCGGTTCTTTTGCCTCTAAATATATATACACGTATGTCTATGCCATGAGTCCCGAGCTAAGAGATCCCACTGCGTAACAACCAAGGGAAATTTCACAGACGGAATAATTATGTTCAAAGAAACACCATCACATTTTGAGTGGTGTCATCTCTGCTTCAATGCTTTCGAACATTCCAGGAATGCACAGTGCATTAACCCTGGATATCAAGGGTCGTTGGTCTTCTCCAATCACTGTTTGCCTGTCTGCAATTCTTAGGGATATTGGTGCCACTCCCAACACTGGAGAATTGCGATACAGGACAAAATTGGCTGCGGGTTGTTTTGGGTTGTAATTGTTGTCATAGCTGAACGATTGCCAGTGACAGTCACCTCAGAGTATAGCGTGTTGTTTTTGCATTGTTTGTCGCCACAATAGAAGAGTTCTATTTCCGGAAATCCATTGGTTCAAAATCAGACAGCCACTCGAAGTCCAAGCACTTATGTCAACAACGCAGTAGCATCAGTTCAATGCAACATACAACTCTCCTGGGAAGTACACTCATAAATTGTCATGGCGGAGAGGAGAGAGATGGAGAGGAGGAGAATGGTACAGAGAGGCGAAATAAATGGCACGGATTACTGACGCCAGACAGTTCTCGGCAGTGCCCCATTCAAACGGCTTATCTTGCTTGCCACTGCGGATGCTGTGAGATTTAGCAGAAAGCATGCGACTGATTTGCAAAACCATGCTGCAGGCCATGTTGCTCGGTTCAGTTGGATACTTATAAGCGCAAGGCAGTATTCAATGTGACGGGCTGTGTGTGTCATGATGCTGCTGCGTTTATGAACGAAAGAATAAAGTATGTTGTGCAAGCAGGTGTGAGCGTGTGATCAACCTGAATCAGCGTTCAGCTGATTGCAGCCGACACCTGCTTCCATTCACTTCTTGATCTGCCTCTGCAATCATCCTGGCTAAACACTAACACTGATTAGTGTATTCTGGGCTTTCATTGCATTTCCACCTTCTTCTCTTTTTTTTTTTTTTTTTACATTTTGTCTCTTACAGTAGGTTGTTTTGTTGTTGTTGTTTTTTTTGTTGTTGTTTTGTTGTTGTTTTTTTTTTTTTTTTTTTTGGGGGGGGGGCATACAATTTGTACATTTATGAAAGATGGAAACAAACAGGTGATGCCTTGTTATAAAAATATCAGTTGGTATTAAAAAGAAGATAATCATTTACAGCAACGAATATCATTAATAATTAGGTATAATATTCCACAATTGCACAACGCGATTATATGACAATAAATGCAGTCAAGCTCACTATTAGTATTACGAACTCCGATATGTAGAACTTCTGCTTATATAGAACTATTTTTATCCCCATTAGATCTCCATCTTTTAACATTGCAGGTTCACGGATAATGCGAACTCAGGATTGTTCGAACTTCCGATTAATATGAGCCAAATATCCAGTCCCCTGAGAAAAGATAACTCCTATGGTATCATGCACGAACTTACATGACTGTTTGCGCGTTGATTCCTCGCTTGCATTGCTTCGCTAATCTTTTCGCACTGTCCTTTCACACCTACATGTATTCGATATCACAGCAGAAATTCCGCGAATCGCGGCAGCCGCCGATTTCGAAGTTCTTTGCCTCGAACCAAAGGCTAGATAAACAATCAAGTAAAACCATTAAATAAATTATCATTAATTGCGATTGTGGTGCAGCGAAGGAGACCGATATTATTCTCCTCTTTTGCATTCCCTCACAAGCAGACGACGGCACAATCACAGGTCAGTCTGCGGGGCTCACTGGGTGTCACACATTGCCTTTCTAGTTGATCAATGTCGAGATCTCACACATCATTACGCACCAGTATGTACGTATTTACACGATTGGAGATATTTTTCCCTGATATTTAGAACTCCTGCTATTACGAACAATTTTATAGCCCCTGAATGTATGTCATGAATGATTCATTCGTGACTGAACTACACAATAAAAGCGCTCTATTCATAGAGGCCACAAGGACGATTTTACCGGCTAATCTCAGTGCCGAGATCGACATTATGATAATTTTTCATGAGTTAAAATGAAAGTAGTCGACTTATCTTCCACGAGAAATTGGTAAGATATTTAAATTAACACAATGTTGAAGCTTAGTCGAGGAATTACATAAGGGCCCAAAATAAAATTAACTTGTGAACGCTGATTTTCATTCATGTTAATAGTTCTAAGATTAAATTCACATTGGGGTAACCACACAAGAGAACAGTTATCTAAAAGACCGATACAAAGAGATGGGTATAGCTAGAATTTAAAAAAAAGATGGTGGGGCTTTTAAACTGATTTTTGATCCCTTATTTAAGCCACACATCTTATTATATTTTACAATTGTAAACTATAATAAGTTCAACAAGGTGAATGAAATGCTTATGTCGATATCGTTTAAAACACCAGCATGCTCAATACAATGGAGATCCCGTTCATAACTTCACAAAGTAACTGAAAAGGACTGGGTTAGTAAGAGCAAGTAATTTAAATAGAAATTTACTAGCAAGTGTGTGTATGAAAATTTGGAACTTTGTACTAAATTAAATTAAATTAAATTTACTAGTAAGTTTGTGGATGAAAATTTGTGGATGAAAATTTGACTTCCTTCATATAATTATTTGGTTGTGATCGTTTCGTAGAAAAACGCAAAAGGTAGGAGACTTGATTTCCTTGAAGCACTGGCTCCCATCAGCGAAAGTAGCCACAGTAGAGATTATGACAGTAAGAGATTGCGGCAGGTACATTATTAAAAACAGTAGAGAAATTAAAGGCACAATGACCCTTGTCAAACGCCTGATAAAATAGGTATAGTCAGCGTCAGTACCATCAAAGTTCTTCAGTTTATATGGCAATAAGTGATGGGGAATGCAAATTAGCCTGCACCTTATTAATATTATTACGCCCAGTTCTTGAATATATGTTTGCTTCCTATATCACTGCAGATGAGTCAGCTGCATGAAATGGTCACATATCTAGGCCTACACAAGACTCTGCATGTTTGAGTCTGTGTGAGAGAGACAGAAGATTGAGAAATTGAGTAGGTCCCATTGCGAGGCTCTGTTGATGCATAAACCAAGTCACGGTGTCCGGGTGAGGGTGGCCAACATACAATGAGATCAAGGTGCAAGGACGCACTCTTGCGATTGCCAAAGTTTCATGTTGCATCTTCCTTCTCTTCTCGTGGCAAGGGGCATGACCCAAAATATTTATGAATGCAGTATGCACAAGCATACCCTTTTTGTTTCGTTCAAGAACAATGTCAACTTGTCTTCACTATACGTACTAGCTAGCATGAGAGCGGAGTTCTCTAAAAAACTAGGTTCTATAGAATGTTTTTTATCCTATTCAAAAGCCCAGAACGAAGCTTCGCAGCATCTGTATTTTTGAGTCGTTATTGGCGCATTCTGTGCACGATTCATCTGTGTGTATAAATACACTGAACGACACTTAGTAATTCGTGACAGTTTTCCACGAAAACATCCGATGAGCGGATTGCTATTTGTCAGTTGGGTTCAAGGAATAGCGTCCCCAGAAACCTGCCCAAAACAACAGGGTACATCCTGGGGTCGTTTGCAAGAAAAGAGGTCTTGAATTAGCCTTTATGCATGGGTTAAACTCATCAAACGATCGATGCATAATTCATTTGAGCCAATTCCGCTTGAGGTGCCCACATTCACATAATACTCATCCGTGCATCTTAGCTAAATGAGATCAAAGAAATGTATGCAAGAGATGAATCAGTTTTTAAACGGATAACAGTTTCCATGGAAATCAGTTTCCAAGAAATGTCCTCAGATTCCATTGCGAGAGATTTCTTGCAATTCGCCAATTTTTATTCCTTCGAGACAAGGAATTGATCAGTGCTCATTTGCCATGTGATAAGTGATGCTATTATACTCTAACCTATGACCTTTCAGCCTTGACCTTTGATCCCTTGGTGGGTTATTGTTGGGGTTTACTGCTCGTCGTAAAGCCGCAAAGGAAGCTAAAATAAGATGGACGAGCAAAGGGAGGAAGTTCATGAAAACCCGAGACGAGTCTCTGTCGTCATCATCTGCTCTGTGTTTATGGCTAGAGAAGGTGAACGCTGTTAGTGCAAGGCTCAGAGAGATCGCCAAATCAAAAGTCTATGTATTGTCCATATTCAAAAGGTGCACAGTACATTATCTTTTATAATAATTTACATTGACCATGTGAAGGGATAATTCAATTCATGTTTTAAGTTACCTGTCTGGCTCAGTACGTGGCAGAGCGTTGGACTTTCAATACAAAGGAAAGGTGATCGATTCCCCGCGGTAACTATACATACCGAAGCCTCTTAGGTTGGGACTCAAAATATGGACCTAATAATCAAAGCAATTTAGAGGAAAGCATATTTGCTATACAAATTTAATTATTTTTATTTTATTTTATTTTATTTTATTTTATTTTATTTTATTTTATTTTATTTTATTTTATTTTATTTTATTTTATTTTATTTTATTTTATTAAACATTTATAAATCTGTTATTTACACTCACTTTTTCTTTCGACAGGACTTCATTCTCATTATAATTATTTTTAACAAATTTACTTTTTGATGTGAATAATTTTGTGTGGGCCATGCCCTTTATTATTCACTACTGTTGTTTTATGGCATGAATTTAAAAAAATAAAAAAATAAATAAATAAATAAATAAATAAATAAATAAATAAATAAATAAATAAATAAATAAATAAATAAATAAATAAATAAATAAATAAATAAATAAATAAATAAATAAATAAATAAATAAATAAATAAATAAATAAATAAATAAATAAATAAATAAATAAATAATTATTTCTTCAATAATTCGTTATCTGAACCATCTTACTTTGCATTAATTTGACGTGGACTTTGTTGTGTCCCACTTCGGAACATTCAAGTCTTAATTAAGTTCTCATTGGTGGCGTCTGCAATTCTGTTTATGAATTGTTGCATAACTGCTCTTTCCTTATCTCAATCTTTGACCGATGTCTCCCTCCTCTTGATGTATGCCTATCGAGAGGCTATCAGCAGACGACTTGGCGACCAATGACCAATGATTAATGGTGGACTTTGAACCCTGCACTCCTTTGACCACTTGACCTTGAGCAAATGAGCTGTTGAATCTTTGAAGTTGGGCGAGGGAATTTCTATGCAGATGAAATGCATCAATGTGACGCATGAGAGCTTTATACACATGCATGAACCATTTTATGGCTGATGGCAAATCACAGAATATTCTATGATCGCCAAATGATGCGCTAACTGCGATTTCATGCTGACAGGATTTGAGAGAGAAGAGAGCACTTGGCATCGAAATGAGCTCGCAAAAATTCATGAGCTCTTTAAGGCTTCTGGTTTTATGGGTCTTTTTGTGTTGCATTGATTGGGTTGGTGTTGTCCTTGAATTCGGAAATGTTTACTGCTTGACACGCTGTCGATATTGTAGAATATGAAGTGCTTTAATTTTCTTCTTTCTTTCAAGGATGTTGGTGATGATTTGTAAACAACAGAAGCCGATGAAGTTTATTGCTGGTTGAAAACGTATAATTATATGAGAAATTATGGCGACTTTCTTTAAAATATTCATTGCACAATGTGAGCCACTTCTCAAATTGTACACGTAGTAGCTGTACTATGGTGTACACCCTGTGTTTCGTGAGTAGCAATTACTAACTGTCTGGACATGACATTAAACAATTGTGTGTGGTCAATTTCTTTGGTCAAAGCTGCTGCGATTGAAATGCATTGGTCGCTTTTAACAAATGGGATTGCATGCATTTATACGTAATATGTTGTATGGAGTACATGAGGATGCCAT
The DNA here is from genome assembly GCA_000328365.1 of Capitella teleta. Taxonomy (NCBI): domain Eukaryota; kingdom Metazoa; phylum Annelida; class Polychaeta; family Capitellidae; genus Capitella; species Capitella teleta. The sequence goes on from KB308469.1 coordinate 134,069, forward strand.
CCAGGGCACTCAGAGTGCATTCCTCAACGACAGACAAGAGATGAGTGAAAGTGAGAATGTGTGTAAATGATAATGTTGCTTAATGTAAATGATAATGTTGATTCAACGAGTGGAGTAAATGAACGTTTGGATTGTCTTTGCTTATTATCTGTAAGATATCTGTGTGAGACAGACAATATCATTGACACATATGAGCCAACGTTACCAAATGACACAAGCAGGGTAGTTATATCCAGTTTTTATTCCCTCAGTCTTCAATTCCAAGAGGTCACACAATAGACCACAGAAATAACTGCGCGTGCGCGATCTAGCTTCAGGCGACGGCCGAAAGAGGGCACTTGGTCTCCAGTAATGCAGCGAGGTAGTGTAGTGAATCTAACCATTCAACCAACCAATTAACGCGATCATTCCATAAAAAGTCTTGATGTGTTTTGTACTAATCCGACAAAACAATATTATGTTGTGTTTTGTTTTTAGTTTTTTTCCTTTTTTTTGTTTTTTGTTTTGTTGGTTTTTTTTTTTCCTTTTTTTTTTGTTTTTTGTTTTTTTTTTGTTTGTTTTTTTTTGTAGAAGGTCCTTTAAAGATGTCAAGTTCAAAGTTGCAAATTTCTTCGATCAAACACCAATCCGGAAACATTAATGAATCTTCATTCACTAGATGATACCAGAAACAGAAAAGACTTCATTGTGATAAGTACTTCCTAATACTTCTGCTAAACACACATCAATTTTCCAGAGCCCTTCATATAAATAACAGGTATTGGTGTGTGCTTTGTGCTGTTAGCATTGAAGTCATTTTGTCCGCTGCTCTGGTCGAAATCAGCACACAAGAAAAAGATAATCTACATAATGTGTATTTCCTCCAATCTATTTCGGATTCGATATCATAGGAGGATATAAAGCTCATTCAAGCAGAAAGAACAATCTCTCCTTCCTGACGTGTAATCGCAGTATCACAAACGCTACAGCATCAATAAAACAGGAATCATTTGCCATCGGCCATAAAATGGCTCATGCATGTGTATAAAGCTCTCATGCGTCAGATTGATGCATTTCTTCGGCATGGGAATACCCGCACTGCATCTTCGAATATTTAGCAGCTCAAAGGAAGGTCAAGGAGTGCAGGGGGAAAGACCACCATTAATCATTGGTCATCGGTCGCCAAGTCGTCTGCCGATAGCCCCTCGATTGACATACATCACGAGAAAAGAGGTTTCAGTCAGAGATTGAGATGGGAAAATCTGTCGTTGGTAAAGGACAATGAGACAAAGGCTCTAAACGTGCAGCTTCGATCCATGTCACATGATCAGTGTTCAAACGGGCGACTTATCGTGAAAGTAACTCTTCTAAAACACAGAGCAGATGATGACGACAGAGACTGTGTCTCGGGTTTTCATGAACTTCCTCTCTTTGCTCGTCCATCTTATATTACCTTCCATGAACTTCCTTTGGGACCTAACAGGGAGCAGTGAGCTTAACGATAACCCACCCCGGGGTCGACGGTCATGGCAGGTAGGTCGTAGCTCAGAGTATATTAGCAATACCTATCATACATAATGATGTCATGTTTTTCACATGGCATATCATCTGAAAATCAACTGCGCTCTGATCAATTCCTTGCCTCCAACGACTAAAAATCCACGAATTACATGAAATTCCTTGCAATGGAATCTGAGGACATTTATTGGAAACTATGTTTTCCGTGGAAACAATAATCCATTTGCAAACAGCTTTATTTCTTCTCTGCATTCCTTTGGTCTCATAATTATAGCTAAGATGTGCAGATGAGTGTTATTAGAGTGCAGATGATACCTGAAGCGGAATTGGCTCAAATGAATTATGCATCGATCATTTGATGAGTTTAACCCATGCATAAATACCTCTTCGCTCGTAACCGGCTCCAGGATAAACCCTGTTGTTTCAGAGTGGTTTTTGCGACGCCATTCTTTGAACGCAACTGACTAATGGCAATCAGCTCATCGGATGTTTGCATGCAAAAGAGGCATGAATTGCAAAGTGTCGTTCTGTGTACGGCGCTGTTTACAAACACAAAAATCGTTCACAGCGTACGTTAATAATGACGTCACATTTAGTTGAGAGAAGGCGCAGTCCCTGGATTTTAATAGAACAAATGCATCGAAATTAAAAGTGGTGGTTGAAATTATTTTGCAAACTAAATTTTTCAGAGATGTGTTCCACATCCTCGAAAGAATTGAATTGGCCAGCAGCAATTAGGGGCTGATGAGAATCCATCGTACGATGAGAAGCCTATGCGAGAAGAATGACACATGTAAAGTGCAAGTTAGTTTTGTACAATTGCACAAGCGTTGCCCTTGCACCTTGATCTCATTGTATGTTGGCCACCCTCACCCGGACACCGTGACTTGTTTTATGCATCAACAGAGCCTCGCAAGGGACCTACTCGCTCTTATGTCTCTCGCTCCCTCGTTCTCTGTTGGTGCGTCGTCGTGCATAAAATGCCATGTGTATATGCGTCAAGCGTATACTGTCATGAAATACAAGCGTATACTGTCATGCGATGCATGCTTTTTACAAAGGAAACGACAGTGTTATACAAGAACACAATCTGTATAATCTGCTCGCCAAACACGCTGAGGACGCATCTTCTGATTTGCCCTTAATCGAGTTAGTTGTTCAGACATAAAATGAACAATGCACACACAAAAATGTAAATGTCGACGCTGGCAATGCGCCCTTATCAAGACGGCTGTTTTGGCCTTTTAAGATGATTGCAGAGGCAGATCAAGAAGTGAATGGAAGCAGGTGTCGGCTGCAATCGGCTGAACGCTGATTCAGGTTGATCACACGCTCACACCTGCTTGCACAACATACTTTATTCTTTCGTTCATAAACGCAGCAGCATCATGACACACACAGCCCGTCACCTTGAATACTGCCTTGCGCCTATAAGTATCCAACTGAACCGAGCAACATGGCCTGCAGCATGGTTTTGCAAATCAGTCGCATGCTTTCTGCTAAATCTCACAGCATCCGCAGTGGCAAGCAAGATAAGCCGTTTGAATGGGGCACTGCCGAGAACTGTCTGGCGTCAGTAATCCGTGCCATTTATTTCGCCTCTCTGTACCATTCTCCTCCTCTCCATCTCTCTCCTCTCCTCCATGACAATTTATGAGTGTACTTCCCAGGAGAGTTGTATGTTGCATTGAACTGATGCTACTGCGTTGTTGACATAAGTGCTTGGACTTCGAGTGGCTGTCTGATTTAGAACCAATGGATTTCCGGAAATAGAACTCTTCTAGTGTGGCGACAAACAATGCAACTTTTCAGAGGCAAAACAACACGCTATACTCTGAGGTGACTGTCACTGGCAATCGTTCAGCTAAGACAACAATTACAACCCAAAACAACCCGCAGCCAATTTAGTCCTGTATCGCAATTCTCCAGTGTTGTGAGTGGCACCAATATTCCTTAGAATTCTAGACAGGCAAGCAGTGATCGGAAAAGACCAACGAACGACCCTTGATATCCAGGGTTAATGCACTGTGCATTCCTGGAATGTTCGAAAGCATTGAAGCAGCGTTGCTTTTTTGCCGTACCATATATGATCAAATGTTGTTAAGACGAAGCAAAGGGATCAGCGTTGCCAATCTGCAATGCATAGTGTTCATTACTGCACGCAAACATCAAAGCTAGAAGTTTATCCTGCACCCAAGTTCCTTTGTTCAATAATTCATAATAAGGAACTGGAGTAAGCAGCGTAAATGGAGCATTATTTACATGGTATTACTCTGGGACCAATTCCCAATAACAATGCTGCAATACAGTGTTATCTTAGCTGCACATAAGCTACGTTTTTATGTCTTTGTACAATGCACTTGTAAGCTGCTGTCAGTGCTGTGTTACACGCAGCTCTCCTTGCACATTTCATGGGATGATTCCACATGAATAATTTTCAACACAAATACCACCGATTAGCGCTGTACTTTAGTGGAACCAGCACATAAGCAGTCCAATTATGGAGAGCATTGTTACTCGGGGTATTGATTGTAGAGATTCAATTTAGCAAAGTTATGCAACTCAATTATACATTCATTCACACTGCATGTATACGTTGTGTTCTGAAGTGGGCTGTGTTCTGGTCTCAGAAACAGAGGTCGTCTGCACGCGGAATTCAATATTTCTCATTCGTGTTCTGCATTGACAAGCGTCATGAGCACTGATCTCGATTTCCATCTCATCTCCTCGATGCTCGTCTTTGATAGAACTCCTCCGCCTTCCTTCAGATGCGTTTATATTTTGCACTGTTCATCTCGATCGATCGCCACGTGTTGCGTCCATCTGATCCTAATATGCATACAATTTCACGGTTGTGGTAGCACTGAGTACAAATATATTGGTACACGTGTCAGCGCACCACACAAAGTTCGTTTCTCGATACATTTTGCTTCAAAGCGAGAAAATGCCACACCCTGCAAGTCCAGCACTTCACCCGAGGACTGTTATAATGAGAGATGCTTCAATTCTCCTCACACCTACGTTTCCTTTGATCACCTGAGCGAAGCCTTAACTCCCAGTGACCCATACCCTGCCCCCTCCCGCCCTCTGAGGCTATCCACGCATGGTAGCAGGATATCGACATCGCACAAATTAACTTTGTCAATGCATGCACTCCAAGCAAGATTTCGAGTCACTTGATACAATCAAAGCCGTGAATGGTAGGTACTACAGGAGTCGATATTGTGTGCTTTTTAGAAATACATGTATAGCTTTCGAAGTCAAGTGAATATCTCCCATCACTAAGACTTACAGTCAACAATGAGGAGACGCACATGAAATGACATGGCAGCATTCAATGTCATCAACCTCTGATGTGCCTGTCAAACACATCCGTGACTGAACTATTGAACAGACTAATCCTTTCCTTTTCTCGTCGGCGTCAGATCAACAATCTATGTTCATTACATTCGATGTAATGGGCGGAGATGTCAACCATCGCAATTGCGTTTCCATCTCGTCTCTGTGAACTTCTGACCCACGAATCTCGCGCTAATAACCCGACCCATGTCCACGGCGGGATGACCAATAAAACTGCCCTACAGAATCATGACTCACGGTGCGGTCAAAGGTCAACCTGCCTGTTCTGAGTCATACAAGGACCAACACAAACCCGACCAAGGTTTGCCAAGTGCTTTTGATGGAGTTACTCGTGAATTGCTTCTTAAGTAACAACAACTGTGAATACTTTATCGGGGATGTTAAAGCTGACAGAATGGAGGTACATGTCATAATCGCTCACGAATAGCATGTTGAAGTAATTAAATAACAGACGCAAAGGAAGATATGGCAATTAGTATAAATTCAACTCACAAGTATACAAAATAAGAACAACACAATCGCAATATCAATATCCAACACGGAGAGCACAAAATGTCCCGAACAGAGTCAATAATCCGGAGAGCAGAGCAGAGCAGCAGCGAACAGCTTCTCCTCCTCTCGCGCCCCGTTGCCTCATGCCAAATGAGGGCTTGCAGCTCACGCCCCAACCCTTGAGTCAGCGGTGATGGGCAGAGTGCTTGTCCCCTTGCCTGCTGCCCCCTGCTGATCACAAGGCAGCGGTATTGGCACGGACATCAATGGTGTCGATGACCGAGATCGTAGGAAGGGGGCCTCAGAGAAGAATGCGACGCTGTGTTCTGGTGTCGAAACCTCTCTGATTGCTGCCACACGAACTTGGTGATATGAGGGTTGCAGAAAGAATGTCGGATGTGCGAGATTTCGTATTAACAATTATAGGGAGCGACGCTGCGATTGGTGAGAAGAGTGATAATTTCTGCAATTATTGAGCGAAGCTGTTTCACACAAATGTTCTGTGTCAAGGTGAATGTGTCAACGGCAGAAACCTTCTGGAGATGTGCTGACTGGAATATTTCCGCTTCACCCAGGAAGAAAGGAGTGTATGCATGCGAATGACATGAACATGCCCTAAGTGGCAATTTGTCGGCTCTAAATTAAAGACACCGTTTACTTTTGTAGTGTATTGATTAAGATGCAGTGCCTAATTTTGTTCTATCAACAACCTTTTCTCTCAAATTTTCCCCGGGCTAAATTGGCGGAAGCAAATGAAGCACGTGTAGGCACTAACACTTGGAAGGCATTCTGGGAATGCCTCCGGGAAAAGGGAGTGGCTGTGTGCAATTAGTATAATCAGGAGACCCTGAAATATTGTGAGTAAACTTCAATTTTTGTTATGCAATATGGTCGAAATCCTAAGCCCAAGCAGCGGCATTGTTGATGGAAGGAGAGAAATGAAGCCGCGGAGACATTTTTTTTTTTTGTGCGTGGACGCCATTTTGGTGAATAATTTACGCGCACACTGAATGGCAATGTCCCTCAGGATCACAATCCCCAACAATGCACAAATGAAAAACGAGCAAAGATTTATGCAAAAATTGGTCAAAGGACTAAGAAGGGTGAAGGCCGGAGCCTGGCGGGACTGGATTCATAAGTCAAGCCTCGAATGGTCCATATTAACAACAATAGAGGTACTAGATTCGGTTTGCTCAGATACAACATGCAAAATTATCCTGCTTTAGAGGTCGTGGAAGTTTTACTTTAGTGGACACATCAAACCGCTGTCAGTTACAAGCGCAGGCAGCTGTTCGCCTATGACAGAGCGCATTGCGAATAGAGAGGGTTCCGTATGACAGGCATGACCTGCGATGATAGATTGAGACACATAAGCAAACAATAACGATGATAGGGTCCATGCTCAAGCCAGGACAAACACTGTGCCAGCAGGAGATATTGCACTGTGCCAACCTGGTATTATATGTGCTATTGATTGCCAATTGTTTCAATGAGGAAATGCTGCATGTGTAACTACAGGTAGTCTGGTAAATTAATATACACCAATTCACCACAATGCATAGCTATGGCACCGTAAGGTCTTCCGGTCACTGCGTCCATTTGAAATTCCAGAAATTGAAGAGTTGTGAGTGATTGTGCGACGAGGTAGTCTCGATAGTGATGCAGCAATTAAAAACAGCTGTCATGCAATATTTTTCAACTTTTTCAGTGATTGCATAAAGTTGGCGACAAACGTTATGAGAAGGCCGCCCACACCGCACTCCTGATTAACACGTCAACGTATTCCGCAAATCCGGAATAAATCCTCATTTTAGCAGCTATGATGGATGGGCTGCTGGAAAAAGAAATGGATGGGACAATTTTCTTCGACCCTGCAACGAGCTAAGTGGAGAGATGAAATGAAAAAGACTGGAACGGAGTAGAGAGCAAGCAATGGACACGTACAAGCGCTGCATCCGCTATTGGGATCGACATTTAGCGTGTGAAGGACATTTCTATTATACTATTTTTTAAGCACCCCTTCTTATGCGGTTGTATCAAAATTAAATCAATAATCATAATTAATAAGAATCCCAAGTACGTACTCGGTACATATATAACACTGATATTAGTTACAATGTTCCGAAGTTTAAACTGTCTCTCGAACGATACTTCAATTATACGCAATGCGTTTGATCTTTGTATAGTCAACCGAAACCTGTACGGATCAAAGACGAATTGCATCGCACAGGGTGTGGCCAGATAGGTGGATTGCCGAGAGCGGGATGTCTTTGATCAAAATACGCATGCATACTTGGCTTTAAACCAACCCGACTTCGTTGCCACAAGCCCAACCCCCTGCTTCTTAAAACCCTCTTTAACATATCCCTCTCCCCTCCGGGCATGGTTGATACAGCTTTCATACCTATAAACACAGGTAAATCACAGCTTATAACACATACGTCGGTATCACTGCACCACCAGGGCCTGTTTGCCCCCTTAGATCAACCCCACAATGCGCGGCCTATAGTGTACTCTCACAAATCACCATTCACAATCAGACAAGTCACAAAACGTGGCAGCAGCAGTATGTCTTCTCAAAGCAAAAGCCCCATGTTTGTCGAAACCTGTACATTGCAGCAATTTGCAAGGCATTTCCATCAGCTGGCCTAATTATTTGATGTCGATAATGACCACGTTGATGATGATTGCGGTTGAGTGATTGGCATTCACTTCATTAATGTATCGATTGGCGTCCGTTCGACATGAACGAAATGACCAATGTGGAGCAAGGCCTGAATTAGCAACATCGCAAACACCCCGCCCCCTTCTCCTCATTACCGCAGTTCTTGGTGCATTTATTTCACGACATTTTATGGCCGAATTTGCTTTGACGCTGACACCTAATGCTTTTTTAACCCGCACATAACCCACACCTACCCTTCTCAAACGAGAATTCGGCCATTAGGCTTTGGCCGAAATCACTCGACATGCACCTTTTTGACCTTATTCCCCGTGCAAACTATATACAACTTCTCAGCTCTCTCTCTCTCTCTCATCAACCCGCCTCCTCACTCTCATTCTCCATCGCCCCCTATACTAAGTAGTACCCACCCTCTTAGTACTCCTCCCTCTCCCTCTCATCTGATTTCCCTTCTCCTTCCTGTTTCCACTCCCCTTCGATCTACACCGTCCTGAGTATATCAACACCACCTCGCAGTTCCATCTCTCCATCTCTGGATCCCCGTGGCGTACACGATCGAATCCTTCTCCTCGCGGCAGATTGGCCAAACGAAGTCCTTCGTCTGATTTGACCGAAGCAGGAATTCAATTACCTGTGTTAGTTCCATGATTGCTAAAGGGAGAAAGAAAGACGGGGAACGGGGAACAGGGCGTGGCTTCTTCGCTCTCCATGGTACTTGTTTCTTTCCATAGCTCTATTTTGATCAGTGTATTGATTGAACAGGGTTTAGTTTTACCAAACATATACATTTTACTTGTTACATTTTACTTGATCAAAAGACCACGTCATACTCGGCCTGAAAGTGCCACAACATCAAGCTACGAGACTTCAAGGAGAAGTGCCCAGTTAATCATCGAAAAAATACTCGGTGTCTTTTTGTTTTTGTTTTTTTGTTTTTTTTTTGTTTTTGTTTTTTTGGCAAAGAGCACAAATGANAGCCAGGCACGATTGCAAACAATACTTACCTGTCTGTCTCAACAACATGGTATAAATAGTCGC
>KB308469.1:143991-167502 GCA_000328365.1 Capitella teleta
TCAGCCAAGATGCAGCATCGCTTTAGTGCACGCTTTATAACTTCGCGTTTGGACTATGGTAATGCTCTGCTTGCTGGCCTCTCTGCTTCATTAATATCAAAATTGCAACGTATCATGAACATTGCCGCACGTATTGTCACTCGCACCAAGAAATTTGATCACATTACACCCGTTTTAAAACATCTGCATTGGCTACCTGTGTGTAAACGAATCGATTTTAAAATTGCACTTCTTGTCTTTAAATGTATACATCACTTGGCTCCATTTTATTTATGCAATCTGATTTCACTTCACAGGCCGAGTAGATCACTTCGGTCTTCAAATCTCAACCTTTTATCTGTGCCACGCTTTAATACCAATATACATCGACGTTCTTTTAGTGTTTATGGCCCCATTTTATGGAACTCTCTACCAGATGATCTACGTTTTGAAACTGAAATTGCCATTTTTAAACGTAAGCTAAAAACTTTTTTATTTCGCTCATACTATTTTCACTGACTGTTTCATTTATTTATGCATTTTACTTTGTATACTTTATAATTCTTTTTAATATTTCTGTTCAGCGTGTCAGAGACTTCTTTGAATTTTATGATCGCTATATAAAATAAATTTATTATTATTATTTTTTATTATTATTATTACTCTGCAGTGATGCCCAGCTGCATTACAGGGCCGGGTACTGCGTGCCACGTAAGTCTATGGTAGCATGCAGGATAAAGAGTTAAATTTAGGATCTATCGAAAAGACTGGGGCCCTATATAGAAGGTAACCCCTGTCGAAGTTTCTGCTCTGGTGTCCATATAATGCAGCCGAGCGTTGATATTGAGCCGGCCTCGCCTGCCAGAATGAACGCTAAGGCCATAGAGGTTGTTGATTTTCTCATTGTCCCAAAATAATTAAGAGAAAAGGGATATATATCCTAGATGTATCGTTAGCATTTTGTCTCTCGCTGTTCCCTCTCTGTAGAATCGAAGTCTATTTTATCTTGAATTATGTCCCAGGCATCAGAAATGCCCCCCTCCCCCCCAAAAAAAATAACAAAAACAAAAACAAAGAGAAAAACAAAAACAAAAACAAAAACAAAAACAAAACAAAACAAAACAAAAAACACTTAAAAACTTGGTGTCTTGCGCATTACATACCCTTATCTACAAATCAATTTTATAGCCCCTAACCAATTAAATATACATGTAAACGTTTTTCTCGTTAAATGATTATCATCATGAGCAGTTGAAGTAAAACACTGGCATCGTAGGCCTAACACTGAGATCATAATTACTATTTTCTTCGTAAATTTATGAGTGTGTGTCAACTTGCAAGGCGCCCTCGTCCTGCAGCAGCATGCACAGCATTGCTGTGATGTAGGGGCAATGCTTGCATGCGAAATGCCCGTTGATGGCCCATGAGTCTTTGCTCAATGGCCGATAATGCTCCCGAGTCGTATTGTTCTTAACAGGAACGTCGACCAGTGCAGTTTTTATGGGAGTCATCCAGCGGACAAAGGTAAAGCTAACTGCAAGCGGTGCTGACCCTTGCGCGAACTGTAATTATGCAGATGAGGGTGGAGGTGTATTTCACTGGTTCCTTGGTCATATATAATGACACAGGCACACATCGATGACTGGTGGTATCTCATTGGCTGCTATTTATAGTAACATTAAGTCAACAGGTCGTATTCAGCAAATACTGTGAATTCCTTTTCACTCGCCTCGCCTTGTGAGCCATCTTGGGAATTCCGAGTGACGTCATGTGAAATCGAGTGAAATGGATGTACCAAAATAGGGGTGAGTTTTCATCGGTGTGTGCCGGTGCTTCTTTTCAGTTGCGCCGGAGACCAGTGAAGAGGTGTATGAGATTACGACAGTACGTTGTTCGAGGATGAATTTACAGTCATCTTTTTGGTTTGGGGATACAGTAAAGATGTCGCGATGAAAAGGATTGTCATTATTTCTTTGGCATTGCGTGTGACACCATTCCATTGTGAATTCTGATGGTGGAGGTAGATGCCACGGTGCGTTATGATGCTTAGCTCTGGCTTGTGCACGTACACTGAATGCAGAGCATAGTGACGCATTTCACTCGCATTGTTCCATGTCCCTGCTCGATAATTTAGTTAAAATATATGTGTCTTGTTAAATCGGTATAACAAAATCCATTAGTCTTTTTTCTGCATTACTTCGATGTATGGCAGCTATGAACGAAACAAAACAAATAGTTAAGGGTTATAATCTGAATTGTTAACCCTGTTTATCCTTGTATTTCTCATTGCACTAATAGCTTACCTTTCGCACCCTAAATCACAAATCACAAACGTGCACATAAGGATTACACCACGCATGGTCATATCTAGGTGAACCAGATTTGCTCGAATCACATCACGATCACTTTTATCATATAGTTACATATCAAAACTGGGCAAAGTGGGGGCATCTGCAGGGGGTCCTGAGCCCGAACCAGACGCAGACGCTGGTAGATGGATGTGCTGTTTTGCTTTGGGGGAATTAAGAGGTCAGAGGCTCCTTCGAAGGAGGTATATGTTGGGCTGGAGCAGCAGGAATGCAATCTCTGTGCAATCAATGTTAATGGATGAAAGTGAGATGAATTGCGCCGCTTGTTAAGATCGAATGTCGAGTAGAGGTGCATGCATCTTCGTTTGCCACATTACTGTTGAGTGGACCCCGTTTAACCAAATGCATACATCAATCAGTTTGCACTGAGGGAATTTTTTTTTTTTTTTCTTGTTATTACGTGTGGAAGGTTACACGTGTACGGGAAGTGTCTTCGTGTGTCGTTTTGGGAAGCTGGGGTATGCGAGTAGCATTATGATAATATGAGTAACTGAGAAACTACCAAGTATCCCTATGCTGGGCATAACATGTATGCTGTGATGCAGGGCAACGTGGGGTGATTCGTTATAGTGCCATTGTTTATTCGTGGGGCTCTATAATAAAATCACGTACTTAATCATAAGTAATGTACGGAATTACGCATGAATATGTATGTATATGGGTATATGACGACATATGTCTACACTCTACTTTGTCGATGTCGAGGAAAGCGTTGCTGTGTAGATTTGTGTCGCTGCTTCTGCTGTTCATTGCGTCATTTTTTACTCCTTCCGTGAACTCTGAAGAGAGGAGCAGTTGAATGTGTGACCCCTATGCACTTGTACGCAGGTTGCATCACTTCATGCCATTCGTGGTGCCAGACAGCACACGGGAAAAACCACCCCGGGTAAACACAAAGCCCCTTGTAATAAAAACATGCACTCATCTCAGAATGAGAACACCGCCTCTGGCATTACGGGAGAAGGTAGTCCTGCATTTGGCCTATGGTGAGCACCGCCCTTTCGTTATTCCGGCTTAGAGGTTTGATCCAATGATTTCCACTCGTCATATCAACATCCCTGGTTTGACTTCCTGATTGCAATTCTACGTCGCGTGGGAAGGCGTTATGATTGTGAGGTTTTCGTTGTAATTTCTCAGTGACTCTGCACTGATGCATAATCAACTGCACGATCCCTGAAGCACATGATGGACATCCAGTAAGATGCCAACAATGTACCCTCTTCATGTCGTTCAAGTACGTTCACAATGTCGTTTGCAATTAACAATAATATTGTTAATTGCAAACGTACTTGAACGACATATGCACATATTATGTGCATATTGAGATCTTCTTGCAGATGCAGATGCAGTCGAAGTCTGTTCTTATTCTCATCCCTAAGAATAGAAAGAGGTCCGTGCATATTGATATTGAGTACGTTGTATCCTATCATTCCTATCAGGCAAATATACGTAGGTCTATGGATGAAATTAAATTTACTTGAATGACTAGAAAATGAACAGAAAAATATGTGACACAGTGCAAATAAAAACTATAACAAGAAGTCAGTCGAAGCCTAAAGTATAGAATTTTCTAGGAAGAATTCCAAGGAGGAAAGCAAATTATAAACGAGAAATAAATAAATAAATAAATAAATAAATAAATAAATAAATAAATAAATAAATAAATAAATAAATAAATAAATAAATAAATAAATAAATAAATAAATAAATAAATAAATAAATAAATAAATAAATAAATAAATAAATAAATAAATAAATAAATAAATAAATAAATAAATAAATAAATAAATAAATAAACAATATTAAAATACTATAAGAAAAGTTGAGAATTGCTAAGTGTCGCCTAAATAGACCTGAAATTGTTTTCCATTAAACATTGACAAATATGATGAAATGTATCTTGTTTTTTCCAACAATCGATAGCGCACGCGCCACTTTACTAAGAACGAAAAATATTGAAATTTGAAAAATTATAAATTATAAAAAATTTATGCAATTAATTGCATTCATTACTACCATGTCCTTGATCTTTCAGTTAATTAATTAAAACTTCAGATTTAGTCAGATGTATATGCTAGGAGTATACTATGTGAATTTCAATACAACAACTCAAATTACAACTAAGATATCGGCCCCTGAGTATATCATAATTACTATTATGCAATATTATGCGCAAGAACGGTGCATCACAGCGCAGTAATAGTTCCATGCAATGTTATAGATCCTGTAGCACTGAATCGTTTGCGTAGCTTAAATATTTAATAATGAATGAGTTATGATCGATCTCGTTTGAAACTTTGGGAATTATCTGTGACCTTGACCTTTGACCAATTGGAGATGTAAAACCAAAATTGCCATGCCTCTTTGTTGTTTGGTGCCATTCGCCCTCTTATTCAAGTAGCTATCGCGCCAACAAATTCGGACACGGACGGACAGACCATAAATGCCCTACATCTCATCATAGATGCGAATAGTTGCCGACGTATTCTGATTTACATGTGGATCAAAACATCATGGGCCTGCATCAGATCGGATTTTGGGCTGGGTCCGGAGTTCGAATCAGACGAAGGAAGGAAGGAGATGCGAGATTGCATTATTCATTTACGTACTTCAGTGAGGGAGTGCGTTATGATTCAAAAGCGAAGAGTGCGTTATGCTTTGAAAGCGGAAGTAGTGGAGGGGATGGCCGTATTGCTCATTGCTCTTACCCCTAAGCCCATACATCCGCCATCTTGGCTGTTGTGAGTGGTGAACAGCTTCCTTCGTGAACCGATTCGACTTAATTTCACACGGATGAAGTGTGTGAATAAAATGACGCCGTCTACTGTGTTTTAATTCTGAATATTGCATTTATTGAACCCAAACTTTGAGGTGAATTTGCGGTTTTTAAGCGATGTTTTCGCTCGGCATCGGCACCTCCCATTTCCTGAATCACTGACTGACTGAGTCTTGAGGTCCTTGTCACTTTCTCTGAACTCTACTCTTTTCTGCACCAACACCTGTATGTCTATTTATTCAACTTAAAATCTCTTGACAATCTTCCCCGAACCGATCTGCGTGTTGTCACTTACTGGCTGTCTCTCGCTTGGCTCAGGGCGATTTATTACATCACAAGGATCACTGACTGACTGACTGCCAATGTTAACCACCGAACAAGATCAGAGATCATGACAGCAAGACATGTCACATGTCAAGTGACTTGCGTCACTTGGTTTCATTATTGGATATGCAGCTGGTTACTTGAACTTGATACTGTCACAAATGGATCATTTTAATAATTTTCATAATTGGCATAATATTGCAGACGATTCATTCTTTAAATTATAAAATTAACATTTATCATTTTATGCCTCAAATTCAAAAGAGTCTTATGCTCTTAGCATGATTTATACAGCTTCTCACTGCTATGTAAAGTACGTTTGTCACGAATTAAACCAAACGAGTTTATCTGTCCAAAGAATTTGAAATTTGTACCCATTACTCTTCAACTCTTGTCACTGCCATGCGGGGTACTTCACTACTTGAGTCATGTCATTTGTGAACTTCCTGTAATTCTCTCAAGTCATTGATCTCTGATTTTGAAATATTAATAGCATAGTTAAGCAAAATAGCCTCACAATGAATGTCATTATTTCCTAACCGAAGTATCTGTGGGCATAGATAATGCCCGGATTCGAGTCAACCAAATTGCCGTGGAGTCGACTGTGACACTGATCGCCGCTGTTTTATTGTGAGAAAACCACCGCCACCGAAATATTCTTCTTAAGCCAGAAAAATAAGCGATAGTTTATTAATTTTCTATATTAATGTGAAAGAGAAAGTCAGAAGTCAAAAATTAAATGCTCCGTGCATAATAATGTTCATTGCACTTTTCACAATGCAAACTCTATTCACTTATACGTTAGCATCTATAGAACTATAGAAACGGCTTATTCTGGTTTCACATCAGATGCATCCTCAGTGATTATGTCAAGTGATGTGTAATTGATATTCATGACTCTTGTAAGCAGCCACATGATGCAGCAATTAAGGCCTTGTATTCTGAGACCAGTGTACTTGCATTGCTAGCTCAGTCCTCCAGATCCATGTGCAGATGGGTTCCATTTTACAGCTCAGTAATGATAATGTCATGTCCTGTGGCATTGTGCACACAGTACTCTGCCTGAGGTGGACCCTTGTACAACGCAACATGAAATATGCTGAATGCTATGGTGTTCTAACTCTTGAATGCATGCGCTTTATACACACACAGTCACCCCTCACAATCCGAACCTCAACAATCCAAATTCCCTCGCTATCAGAACAGCCTGGCTCATGACGCACGCATTGTTCATGCCTAAGTGACCCATATTCTGAACCCTCGCAGTCCGTACTCAGAACGAAAAATCCTAATACTAAAATGAGTTTTACCATTGATTATGCAACATTAAACTGAACACAGACAGCCGCGATAATCATTGTTGCGCCGACTCCCCAAACATCACCATCATTTGTCCCCTATTCACATAAAAGGAGCGCCACAGCCGATGCTATAAGAAAACAAAAGCTGTCAATGGACATGAAAGAAAGTGCAGACTTTGTTATCAATTAACCCTTAACTGTTAAGTCTTAATAATAATAATAAATAATAATATGGGTGGCAAGGAGCTTAAATTACATGGGCGTGACTTCACTCCACACTATGCTTGCGGAGAGTTGTGGCCCCTGCTTGTTATCTAAGCTCCTTGATGGGGGTGCATACACTACAGGACTTCACCAAAGAATTTATAGTAACATGCAGTTTTGTCGAATTTATTTTGAAAATTACCACGTCAGATGATCACATATTGGTTTTGAGTGACTTTTGACTAATGAGATATCGAAGAGTGAACATTGGGGGTTGGGCTTAGACTCACAGCATGAAGAGTTAACTGCATTGATTTCAATGCAGCATGAAAGCATTGATGCAGATCCATTGTACTCTTCCTTCTGCACTTGAATTAATCTTTCCTTCTCGCTCCCTGCGCCAATGTGCTCATAGGTCTTCTTATTACATATTATAATATTTCTGTGAATTATCTGCTGTTACTTCCTGCTATGTGATTGAACTGTCATCTACCACACATAGAGCGACTGAGATGAGTTACTCATTCAGCGTGTCTCCTAGTACTCACCCTTTGCTGGAGAGGGAGGGGAGGGTAGATGACGCCTATTGTTGCTCATGTTTACCTAACAGAATCCCCCACTATCGAACCAAAATTTTGTAAAAGCAACAGTGTTCGGATTGCGAGGTGTGACTGTACTGAGCCAAGTTTGTATTGCGGTAAATCTGTATGTTCGCTTGATGTATTCTTAACTGAGCAGATTTCTCTGCCTAATATTGAAGAAAAAATCAAGAAAAAAAGGCTAATATTTCATCACTTAAATTGTGATGTTTTCCATTTTGCGTTATCTTTCACTGTATTGCAAATATCCTTGAGGGAGATAAGCATGAAATGAATCATTCTGATTATTTAATTCATTTGATTCATTTTCCCGATTACACCTAATATTTTGTTGTCCATTGCAGAAGGGCCTCCACCTCCGCCCGGCCCCCCTCCCCCGCCAACATTCAAGCAAGCCAACACCCAACCCCCGAAGCTCAACAGGAATGAAGGGCAGCAACGTGGCGCTCTATTGGACTCCATACAAGCGGGCAAGAAACTTAAAAGTGCCAAGCATCTAATGGTCGACAAGAGTGGACCAGCCGTTGGAAATAGTGAGTGGTTGTTAATTAAGCTCCTTATCACCTGCTTATCACTGTGTGCATTCTGTGCATTTCTTATCAATTGTATGTGTATCATGTACCGTAATTATCAGGCAAGAAACCTGCTCTTGGTGGCGGTGGAGCTATGCCACCGAGAATGCCCGCCAATCAGCAGAGACGAGGATCTGAACCCGTGACCTGGTCAGCTGGACGACATGGTACAAACGCCTCCCGCATGGGAATCTTACTATAATGCTTGAGGAATTCAGGGTCGTTACTCACCATTGCAATGATAACCCATGTGAAATTTAGCTGCGGCACAATGCTCTAATATGGTGTAATTCTCAAATGCTTTTAATTGAAGACCGAATGCAGCCGTCGAGGGCACCGCAGGGCAGACCCATGAGGTCCCCGGGATGGAGCGCCGCCTCCATGCGCTCTCAACCTCCGCCTAAACCTCCCTTTCCCCCTTTTCTGGGTAAACATACAGAGAAATGTTGTCTGCATGCATGGGTGTTGTGTAGGAGTGTAAAATTTCAAGATCAACTCTTTTATGTATTCATTTGTGAGGCTTCTCTACCCTTTTGCATGTGTTATGAGTGGGTTTTCATTTTAGGATGGCCAAGTAGTTGTACTTTATAAGGAGCATTTCTAATCATTGGTATCCCAAATATGACAGGGACTAATGCTGACTTATAAGCAATTATAAATTAGTGATGCTTAGCTTCATTAAATCTCTTCTTTGTTGATTATCTTTGGATATCTATGAGATCTATGTCCCTGCACTCTTTTAGAATGCAGGATTATTTTACTTGGATGAGGTTTTTGCTGAATTGGTTTGAATCATTTCCATGCTAAGGATTCCTGCATTGCATGATTTGCATCTGGGCCGTGTAAGGTCGCCGTGTGCCGCAATCAATACAATCTAGGTGTGCTTGTGACTGTTGCCCTCGGCTTAATTTGCATCAACCTGAAACAGATTGTATCTCTTTGTCGTACGCACTCACCTGTCAATCGAGGCGAATAAAATAGAATCTCTCAAAATCCAACTCGTTTGCCGCTGGGCTTGAAATTCCTGTTATGCTTTTCAATTTTAATCCAGTGCGTCATTTCACTCATTTGGAGCTTGTACTTTAACCAATTTTGTATGAATTTATTTTGAACTCATGATCATCTCATAATTTAATGTTCATTGTTTGCCGAGTACAAACTGCAAAGTTGTGTTTCCCATGAGCGTTCATTGAAGCATCATAGCTGCGATCAGAGCTAAATTGAATATTGCACTGGAGACGGGTGATCACAGACCTCAACGTTTCTGCGGATTGTGTCAGCTGAGTACTGTGAATGAGGCCTGCCTCTACACCAACAGATTATCTCATGTAAATATTATTACCTTGGATCTTTGAGCTTCAGGATTTCGAATTACATCATTGTATAGAACATCAGAGGTTTTGTAGAAATATGGAAAATATGTGCCTCTTGCCAAAAAAAATTGCACTCTGGCTGTAATGATGATTTGATGTCATTATTTGCATGACCTATGACCTTTTCATTTTGTACTCATCGTTTTTATAAATATTTCTTTCTTTTCAGGTGAAAAACTTGATAATTATTACACTCTACTGTTAAATTATCTGATTTTTATTTAGTTTACAAACCCATGTTTGAGTTCATTCTCGTATTTAATCCCATGGTTTTTTTGTTATTTTTCAGCTAAATCTGGAGTGGGTTCTTCAGACTCCTCATCAGGCGCAGGAGGAGGTACAGTAGGCAGAGCGGGAGGCCTCCAAGCGCCTGCTGGTCTCGGTGGTCTCTTTGCTGGTGGCATGCCTAAACTCAAGTCAACAGGCAACAAATTTGGTGAGAATTCACGTCCTCAAATCAACCTCATAGTGAGTCGTCCTCTTCAGCCCCGCCCCCTTCGTCGTCGTCTTCAGCACCAGCGCCTTCTTCCAATGGTCCAGTGAAGAAGTGGGCGCCTGTCGTCACAGGCAAAGAGAACAATAATAACCACATGGCCAGCAACGGCCCCAGTCGCCAGACGCCCCCACAGGGCAGGGCTGCGCCGCGCCATCCCTTCAACGGTGGAGCTCCCTCGCCCCCTCCTATGACGGCCAGGGGGCCCGCTGCACCCCCAATGGCCACCAGTAAACCCCCCGACCCCCCGGCAACCAGACCGCCTGACCTGTCACAGCGCCGCCTGCCGTCCACTCCCACGGAGCGGCCTTCTTCCCTCCAGAGGGCGCCTTCCTTCCCCGCAGAAAACAACAAAACCCCGTCTCCTGGGACGCGGCCGCTGCCCCCGACCCCTACGCAGAGCAGGCCTCCCCCTCCCCCAGTGCGGGGGGCCTCCCAGGGCCCCCCTCCTCCGCCCCCCCAGAGAACTCAGCCTCCGCCCCCACCCCCCACGCGATCCAACGCCCCCCCTCCTCCTCCCCCTGCCAGGATGCAACCGCAGCCCCCTAGGATGCCCAGTGCACAACCCCCGCGCATGCCTAGCGCACAACAGCCCCCTCGGATGCCTAGCATGCCTCCGCAGCCCCCGAGACAAGCTGGCCCTCGACCCCCGGGGGGCCCCAGGCCCCCTTCATTTGGTTCGTCGGCTGCAGGTTCGGCCGGTGCCCCTCCCCCACCCCCTCCCCAGCGCAATAGCCAGCCCCCCTTTCCACCTGCCCCATCATCTGGGAGGAACAGCAACGTCTTGCCCCCCTCCAGCAACCAGTTTGGTGAGTGCCTCTCTGCTCTCCTTCTCCCGATCATTCATCTTCTCTGCAGAGCAACAGTTCACCTTCCGCTCCGTGAACAGTCTCCCTGCGCCCGAACCGTTCACCCGCTCAGCCAAGACATATCCCAGCAAAAATGCCAAAAACCCAGGTCAGTAGGTCAATTTGAAAAAGGCACACGAGGTCACTTGTACCTTCTTCCACTCTTGGCCCCTCCTTCATCTGAGCCAAATTATTTTGACTTTTATCATCTTGAATTTTGCATGTGGATTCAAGCTGTAAGCTATTTCGTAAAATCCGTTTCAACTCAAAGGAGCTCAGCCAAGGGCTCGTTAAACACTTTTTCAATGCATTCACCTTTTTTTTCTGAGTGAATTGCTTCCTTCTCAGGAATTTTCAAGCAATGAAACCAGTGATTTAAATAAATAGCTTCCTGGTTGCTGGACTTTGTATAATTGTAATTTTTTTAATTTTTTTTTTTTTTTTTTTTTTTTGCAGCCAACCGAGGGGGCGATAGACGTCAGTTACCCCCTCCCCCTACCCCTTATTAGAAGAGCATTTCGTTGACTGAAGAAGAGCGTTGAATTGAGTCTTCCTGTTTTCTGTAGGTAGGACTACAAATGCCCTGTGATATTAGGTGTTGTGTCACAACCGTTCATTCTCACTGTGGTGTTGGAAAGCTTCGGTAAATTGTTAAAAAGCGTCTATGACAACCCAGCAGGATAGCGCGCTTTTCTAAGAAGAGAACATTTTTTATATTATTAAAATTAATTTGTATATTTGTTTTTTTTTTCTTTGTTTTATCTGGATGCAAAATTATTGATTATATCATATTATGATCGCATACAGAGTTTTCTTGTTTGCCTATAAATATGTGAGTGAATGGCAGATCTCAGATGATTGTTGAATTGCATGTGTGAATTTAATTCTACTTCTCTCTTCTTTTTTCTTTTCTTTTTTCTTTTCTTTTTCTTCTTTTGGGTGTTGAACAATATTTTTTCATAAAATATTTCATCCTTATGCTCAAATACATTTCCACTTTTTCTTTCTTTCTTTCTTCTCTTTGAATGAAAGTGAAAATAAATTCATTTTGATTTATCAAACAAATAAATACATTATTTTCCAAATAAATCCTGAGTTCTGCTTTTTCCATGCACCAAATTGCCTTTGAGTTGCATGAAATCATCTTGCAGGTTATAACCAAGATGTTCTATTCTTTGCGTCTGCAAATTGTTGTGTAAGTCCATAAATATGTCATTCCATTCTCTGCTTTCAAGGCCATTAAAAGAACACATACTTCGGGTGTTTTTTTTTTTTTTCTGTTCTGTAATTAGAGCGGCAAATATTAGGCCAAATACAGAGCTTTAAGCTCACAAGATCTCTCTGAACTCTCTGTTAAGTATGCGGCTCATAAGTGTAAGCAGAGAACAAAGCGGAATGCTTCACTCTAACGAATCAACCCATCCTCAAATCCAAATTGTCTTTTTGCCAGAATGGATTTTCCGATGTATAATTTTCTTGTACTTTAATTAAATTCAACTTGCAGGTGCACCAGTTGCCATCATAACTGATATTGCTATATATACTAGTACACCTCTGCCATCAAAGGAGGTTATGCTTTCATGTGCGTTTGTGACTGTCTGCCTGTTAACCCATTGCCGGAGGTTTGAAATCTCGGGAGTGCATGCTTTCTTGTTTGACTTGGCATTCTATCATTTTAACATAGAGCCCTACAGTTTCATTATTATAGCAACCATGAAGCTATATAAATAAGAAAATAAAGTAGCATGAAACCCCATAATTTGTTTGGTTAACTGCAAATATGCAATAATATTATATTATTGCAGGTTAATGGTGTCATATTTAGAATGACCTTTAATCAAATTGGTGGGAACATGTATTAAAAGAGGACCTCTGATAATTTTGAAATAGCAGCGAACAATAAAAGATGCATTCTAAAAGACACGACATCCTTTTTGACCTACGCATATCACATTACACGAGCCATGAGCTAATATGTACCTAAAATTCTAAATGTATCAAATTTGAGAGATTATAAATTTTGTTTAATTCGCGCATTTGATTACATGCGAGAGAGAGAGAGAGAAATTTATTTGGCTATTGACATGAAATATGTATACAATTAATATAAACTATAATGTAATTTGCCGGGAGACCAGGCTATGGCTCAAACGTGAGCCGTTATCGCTCTGGCCACCTGGGGAATACAAATCAAACAAGAACAAGGAACAAAATACAATGAAAAAAAAAAAAATGAAAAAAAACGGGGAAAAAAAACTCACAAAAAAACACGAAAGAAAACAAAAAGAACAAAAACGAGGAATTGAATCAAATGAGTATAAGTCAACCAACAAAACTCTATTGTCAACAACAGGAGTTGCAAGAAGAAAGGCTATGACAAAAGAAATCTCACACTGCTCTGTTTTGAGCTATTCATAATTCAGTATTGGAAGAAAAATCACGTTTTATATGAAGTTGAATTATATTCATAGCAAACAGCTCTTTTTAAAATTGGTCTCACTGCGTTTATAAATAAATGTCAATAGAATCGATCTAAAAATGCTTTTGAAATAAACACAGATCCTTTTTTCTCAACCAACAAATACCCTGAGATTCAATATGGCACTGCTTAGTATTGGCATTTATCAAGTAGCATAAAGAAGCATAAAATTAGCTTTTAGCAATGCAGGAAGTATTCAAGAATTAAATATATAATAACCGGAAAACAAAATACAACGATATGAGGAATACAGACTTTTATTCTCTCATCATCACTGGTAGGAATTTGCTTTGTGTTTGGGAAGAAAAGAGAATCCATCGGGTACAGGGCCAAGCAGAAGTTCACTGGAATTCACAACACAATAATTAGCAATATTTCATGCATACATAAGCCTTTGTTGCTTCAGGATTCAGAGGAGCCCAGCAAAAAACAATAACAAAATCATGATGAAAGCAATTCCACAGCACTTGCCACAACAGGCATGAGGATGAAAGGGTTCTACCGGGGGCTTTCATACAACACAAAGTGACCTACTGACCTAATTTTAATCCAATCACCACAGTTACTGCTGGCCATCATTGTCTCAAGGTCATTGCGGCAGAAATACGACGGGGGTCGTTCATTTATTTTCTGTGGAACTCTTTCCAAAACTCCAACAGGAATATATCTGCAATAATTCAAACATCAAATTAGGAAATTCAGATCAACAAAAAAGCCAGATCAAAAGGCAGATAATTTAAGATTACAATCTCCACAGCGGTGCAACGACATCGTGAAGAGAACGGACCTGTGCAGGAATGAGAGCCACTCCAGAAGGAACCTGCGTGTGGTGGCCACTCCCTGCGTGTCAGAGCCCCAGTGAGTGAGGCCGCAATTGGTGAACTCCCTCAGAAGATCCAGGCGTTCAGGTGCGCTAATATCCCAATGCCTCTGCTCCTTGATCTCAGTGAATATCCACGGCTTAATCAGCGCTCCCCTGTCAACAAAGAGATCGTTAGCATTTGTTAATTAGCAGCGGAGAACTCTCACCTAGCGATCATGGTGCCGGCAACATTGGAGTTCTCACGAGCAAAATTGTAGTCTTCAAAAGACATGATGTCTCCGTTTCCGAACATAGGCATGGGATCGGCCAGGCGACTGCATTTGTCGATGTACTTCCAATCGGCTAAGCGGGTGTACCTCTGCTCACGCGAACGACCGTGAAGCTGCCAATAAAACGCTGATGAACAAACTTGCAGTTCTCGGTTTGCTCCGCCTACCGTCACCATGGAAACACCCCAATCTCTGAGTTTGGGAACCAGTTGATGAGCTATGTTTTTGTCATCGTAGATACCCGTACGAATCTTTACGGTGAGCGGTATGTCCATGACAGAGGTCATTCCCTGGCAGATATGCTGAAAGCGACCAGTGCGCGACATCAGCGCACAGCCCTCGCCCTACGCACCGGTCAGTTGATCAATAACATCACAAACGCTTCCGCCCACCTTTTGATAAACCAAGTCAATGGGGCAGCCGCAGTTGATGTCAATGAAGTCCACGTCTATCTCATTGCACAACATCTGTGCAGTCTTTGTCATGGAGTCAGGATACGCACCACAAATCTATGTAATTAACATGCTAATTTATGTGCAATTAAGAGAACGCGAGGTCACCTGCACTCCGAATATGTCCTCTGAGGGGTCTCTCCGTACCAACGCCCACTCCGAAGCCGAGGCTTGCAATAAGTTTGTAGCTATCGCCATTTCTCCGCACGTAATATCAGCGCCGTATATCTTGCAGACTCGCCGGAAAGGTAAGTTACCCACCTGAAAGATAATTAATTCATTTCTTAGAAGAAGGAAGGAGACTCACTGTTGTCAGAGGCGCCAAGTACAACTTGTCTCGGAAATCAATCTGAAATTTCCAATTAGAGTTTAACAAATCAAAAGACTTTTCATTTTCATATTATACTCACCGTCTTTTTCTCTCTTTGTGGTATTTTGACTATTACATCATCTTGCTCCACTTCTTCCTTCTTCTCATTCTCATCTTTTTCTGATTTCTCAACCGTTTCCTTTGTGTTTCTCTGCTGCTGTAACTTCTTCACGATATCCAGAGCTGGACTGAAGTCATAACGCCTCTTCCGCAGGTCACTCTGCAAATCTCTCGATAAAAAGTTCTTAAAATTTCCTTCGTTTTTAGCCGCTAATTCCTCATTAACTATATTCTTGAAATCTTCCGTCAAATGTGACTTAGCATATCGGCACGCTACTCCATACGTACACTTTCCGAACGTCTTGTACGCGTAACATTCATCCCCCAAATCAGCCGGCTTCTGTTCAACAAACTTCTTGACATCGTGGAAGAATTTACAGTTATCCCCGAAACGACATTCTCGCTCAGCAAGAATTTGAGGGCAGAGTTTGTTCTCGTTTAGAACTCTTGGTTCACGTGGTCGCTGTTTATTGCGACCTTTCAACTTTTGCTTCTTCTTTGGCGGATGATTCGCTGCAGCTGCATCTTCACTTTGTTTGATTTCCTCCTCGACTTCTTTGGGAAGGAAACTTGCAACGACTTTTGGTTTGTGGTCAATAAACCTGTGAAAACGTCCGAATAAAGAAGACTGAATGAGGAAGCGGGCAGGACGCACTCTGGTTTGATGGCAGCGACGCCTTTGCCTGCTTCTGTTGGTCTAGGGGGTGGGGGGGCGTCAACCGTCTCCATAGTAACATCAGTGGTCTCCATTTTGGTTCACCGCTAATTTGTAGAGGAAAAATGAATGCAAAAAGCAACAAATTTATCATGTTTTCCAGTTAATCATGATTCATGAACAATTTTCTGTGCTGATCACTTCGTTTGATCCGTCTTTTTATGATTCAATGGTGCTTCATGGCTTAATGTTAGGATTAGCAGATCTGTTGTCAGAGCGTGTTTAATAATCAACACAGATATATATATATATATATATATATACATGGGCAAGCGCTTGGGAACGTAAAAACATTCTGCTCAATTGAACTTTCCCCCTTTTTACGTACAGTAGTAGCTGCGACTAACAAACACACCTCTAGCAAACAGTCCTCTCTAACGAACGATTTTATTTGGACGCAACCCCCTCCCATGTTATCCAATAGGAAACCACTCCAGAGCAGCGAACAACCTGAAACGCGAACGAGCACCCCCCTCAGAAATAAAATATTTTAATTTTACATTTTTTTTAATTAAAAGATAATAAAATCTTATGGCAAATGCACACAGCACACTATTAACGATGTTCTACGGTGTTTAGCGGGTATATAGGTTGTTGTAATTATACATGCAAGTTGTTGTTGTGTGCCTGTTCGCTGTTCGCCAGTTAATAGAATTCCGCTGAGACGGCCGTGTGCGCGGTGCCTATAACACCTGAATGGTGGTTTTTAAAGGCTCGTAAGGTATTTAAAATGATTAAGGCTGATATGTATGTTATGTTGCACTTCATACGATAATAAATTGTGGTCATAATTATGCTTACAGTTACACAGTAGAAAACTGAAGAAAAAAAACTGGGTGAAGTCAATTGTAGCGGGTCAATGGACGGGGCTTAACATTAACCAGTCAAATCAGCCAATCGTCATTGAGATAATATTTTAGAGTAAGCACGTGGTCACTCGACGGCGCTAAAAGTTAATGCAGCAAGCAGAGGCAATCTCCCCCGAGATGCATGCCGACTCGCGAGCGCTGGCTCAGCGGCGGAGTCGCAGGCGAAGCCCCATCTCACGCTCGGAGGTGACGCGCGTTTCGAAGAGATGGAGTAGAGTTACAGCTCCATCGATGGAGATTAACTTATTACAGATTTTATTGAAAGATAAATGATTCAATAAACTATGAATAAACATTATACTTCATTGCTGTTATTGTTGATTGCTGAGTTGATGCAAAGGTAGCATGAGTTACCATAGTAACCTAATTTTACCCAACCTTGACTAACGAACACCCCCGAACTACGAACACTTTTTCTTGGATCCAGTACTGTTCGTTATTCGCAGATACTACTGTATTTTAAAAAGTGAATTTGCACACTCCCTGATAGCGAAAATGTTGCTGTTTGTTTAGATATAAAAGAACTCTGTTATGTAATCAATGGTGATTATTCATGTCCTTTAGACTACAAAGAGTGCAAGTCGGCTCTTAAGTTGCTATGTGTTGCGCCTCGACAAGGCATAGGCTAACTAGGTCATTATTATTTATTTATTTTTCTTAACTGTTTCCTTGTTTTGTGTTTCTTTTCTGTTTCAACTCGCTTCCCTCATTCCTTTTCCAACCTGTTTCTCTATTTTCTTCCTCTTCCCGCTGCATATATTATTTGCTTGCCAAAAAAGAGTTAATTAGAATCTTGCTGAATTTGCGTCAGCAGACACAGCAAATCGAAGTGATGATGGTGATTATAATGTTCATGATTAAAAATAATGTTTTTGAAGTTTATGAAATGGCCTAAACCTCTTGAGTCAAGCAAGAGAGTGTAATTGAGTGGGACATCATAGGATTTAGAAATCGTCCAATCTCAAAATTACCACACTAGTACCACATGTAGAGAGTAGTGCATGTTTTTGTTAACTAATGGCATCATTATACGTATGGGGTTATATAACAACCATTGCCAAGCCACTTCAAGCCACTGCTAGCCGCCGATTGGCTAATTACAATCTGCTCCAGGGTCTAACTGCAACCCAGCAGGTTTGGGAATCAGATAAAATGCAAACAGTACAAGAATTCATAAATTCAAACTAGGTAAAATAAGATGTAACACCACTCAAAGCATGAAATCTTTTCCTCATCGAGCCATCCAGAACTGGAATGACCTCCCAAAAGAAGTTGTCGATGCTGGCTCCATAAACTCATTCAAGAATCTGTTAGATCGATCAGGGATGACCGAAAAATATATATACGCCGTCCAGCCACGCATGCAAAAGTGAAGAAAAAAAAAAGAAAAAAAAAAGAAAAAAAACAACAACAACCAAGGAGCTGTCAACAGGATTGAATGCCAAGCTACTGTTAGCTACATCCATATAGTGATATACATATCGGGGGAATAGTCCATACACAGGAGAATTAGCCACGGCCCAGGTGAACAGCATGAGCATTCTTTAGCGCAGATAAATCGGGTGAGGTCCATGTACCACCCCTGTCTTGCTGTAGTATGTCAGCCACATTTCATATAAGAAATATCATTTATATAACTGTAACTAGACTTACTAGTGTAAGATTTTCTTTTTCAGAATATTATCAATATAACTTTCCCAATCTTGCTAGACAACAAACGTGTAGCGTTCTTCAGTCTCTGAAACAGAATCATGACTCACAATAATTCAATGATTCAAAAAATATAATCATTCATCATTTCATGATTCAATGTTGAATGGGTGAGTCGAACAGTAATATTACACGATACTCAATTATCGCTCAAGTCACATGTGCTATTTGTCCTAATTAACCGGAGATCAGAACAGCATCGAAGTATCGACTTCTTCGGGGACATTTACTAAGTGCTATACAAATTACTATTCGATATAATTTAATCTTTCGTAGTTATCTCATTTTGGAACATACATTACTTCATGGAAACCGAAACACGCAGCCTAAATGGACCGGTCAGTTGTAACGATTAGGCGAACAGATGAGCTCAAGAATCCTATATCGTTATCATATTGGATACCGGTACTATGAACTGCAAGATAACGTTTATTTGCTGAAGCGCACCTACGATGTGAAGATGATTATGGTCATTGTGCAACACTCAGTTGGTCCATTCTGTAGTGAGAATGGCACTAAGCAGTTACTCATCAATGGGAGAGGTTTTCCCAGCAAAAACGAAGCATTAAACAAACAAACATGACAGTCACGTGCAGGAAACCTTCTGTAACATTACATGTAACGTTACGTAACATGACCTAGGATGGCAGGAATAACGTTAGATAACGTTACATTTGTAACCTATTGTAACATTAAAAGGTTTTATAATGTTTTATTAATGATTTTACTGATTAAGTGAGCATTTTAAATAATACACGCACTCTTCGTTCATCGAACACCGACCTCCTTTTACAAAATTGTAATGTCAGAACCAAGACTTTTAAAGCATCTTTTTTTAATTGTATCTGTCATTTATGGAATATCTTACCTGCTTTTATTAAAGTTTCACCAACTGTCTCCGTTTTTAAAGATCGTTTGATTGCTTTTCACTTTTCCAAACTTGAGTTGTTTTATGATGTTTTTAATTCTTGCACTATTACTTCTATTTGTCATTGCACAGGGTCTTATCATGTTACTTGATCTTCGTTATTTTATTTTGTCTTCTTATTTTATTTCTGTCATGTGTTGATTATTTATAGGCTGTGCCTTTTTATCAATCACATTTGGTTTTTATGCCATTAATTTCAATAAATAGAAAAAAAAATGCAATAAAGTGTTCGGTCATACAATAAGATTGCCCAGAAACACTTTGTGTGTATCTAATGCTTGATAATGGCCACGATTACAGCAAAAGTTTCAATCAACTCAAAAACTTCCTGTAATACAGTAAACACTCAAAAAACAACTTGTTTATTTGTCATTACCAATCAATATATATTGCTAAATGTGTTCATTTCTTTTCTTGTTTGTTGTTCCTTTTCCCCCTTTTTTCTACCTGACAAAATTGGCCAATTAATTGATTGACGAATGAAACCACTCTTCACTGCCATTGTTTGTCTTTTGGCCCTCCAGTTGCTCAGCACTGGGGCATCACAGTGTACACAGCCACAAAGGTCAATTTTATTATAGACTGAGACTACTTAGAATTAATTAACTAGTAAATGGCTGTTTTAAAGTCTCCAGTAGCAGACACATTGTTCAATTAAATAAAAAAAAGAAGCAAGATAATCATTTATCAGTCACTAAGAACAATTAGGGTGTTTGGAGTGAAATATTACATCATGCAGTATTTAGACTTCAGCATTAGGCAATTTAGCATTGCATTTCCCTAATCCTCATGCATTTATAGGACGTATGTTAGTAAAAGCACAGATACATTTATTTATATAAAGCATGTACATGTACATCTACATGCTAGTATTAATCTAATGGAGCTTAGCAACACAGATGACTTACATAACAGATAATGAGATGGGCTTCGGAAGTGACTCGGCAACTTCCGGCAACGGTCGGAGCCGCCATATTGAATTGTGCTTTGACGCCGATTCGCTGTTCGCTGCTTGTTGTCGTTTTGCTAAAATGGCTAGTAATTCACTGGAGAAACGTCCTAAGAGTTATTGATATTCCAATGCAATCAACTGCAGCAACAGATCGGCCCGAGATGTGGACTCAAGGACTGGAGAATATATCAGATTTCACCGATTTCCCGACCCACAAAAGAAACGTGCAGTGAGTCACCTGTCACTAAACATAAGTTTGCATATGCTGTCAAACATAACGTGGTCTATTATCAAGTATACGATATGAAGGATATGAATATGGGTCATTATTTAATTATTAAATATGTTATCTATAATCAACAGTGGCATATAGCTACTGTCAGTGCATCACTGCTCGACTGTCAGTGTAACTCACCAAGGATCACCTACTGAGCTGTCAGTCACTGAGTGCATCACCCTGAGCACTGCATGGGGTCACATTACATTTTAAAACTAATTTAGTTTATTAATTACATTACATTTTAAAAACTAATTTAGTTAATTAATTGATGATTGGATTTTGTTTTCTTCTTCAGACGTTTGAAATGGATTGCTCATGTTCGAAGGGCTGACCTCAATATCTCAAATGTCAAGTATAAATTCATCTGCTCGATTCATTTTGAGCCCCAAGCCTATGTCTGTCCAACAAACATTGCGCAATCAAGCCTGATGCCGAATGCCACTCCTACCCTGATCACCTGTCCTAATCCATCGATTACTCCTAAGAGACGTCCACCCCGTGATCGATCAACAGCCCCTCCTGCCAAGAAGCGTAAGCTGATGACATCTGAAGCCGGATCAGAAGCCTCTGATGATGTCCACCCAATGGAAGGGCTTCCTCCACCTCCATCTCTTGATATGAGCAAAAATTTCAAAGAGCATGGCAGATTGGCACAGGCACTGACAGACCTGACCGCACTCCGCAACCAGCACCAGGCACAATCACGGAAGCTGAACCGCCTCCTGGAGCGCCTTGAGGAAAAACTCCAGAAAGAGATAGAAAGAGTGAAGAAGGAGATTATACCTTCAACTATTTTACCTATTAACTATTTTATACTTTTAACTATTAACTATTTTTGCATTAAATGTATGATTTAATAAAATAAGATATAGACTAATTTCATGTTTGTGCTTATTTTTATGTGATGCAACTGAGCAGTGAATATAGAGGAACGGTAATAATCATTGACAATCTGCCATCACTGTATGAATATATGTATGTATATATAATTTATTCCAATCGCAATTAAGCATTGACATAGAAAGAACAGAAAAGGTAAATAAAGAAATAACAATAATAATAATAGCAACAAAGTCAACATAAATGATAACAGTGGTTTATGACGATTCAGGCTTTGTGCATAATAAAAAAGATAAAGCTGTGCATTCTGTACAATTTAGTGCTGAACTCAAATATCCCAGTCTCATATCTCTAAGTTCTAAAATGCAATATGCAGCACAGACAATGTCCTCGGAATATTTAATTTTTGTTGTTATAATATCTTTTCCTGTGTTTAATTTAAAATCAGCGACACCTGTTGGGGTGGTGTGAAGAGTTTCTGCCACACATCGTAAGTTATTCCCTAGAGCAGACTGACTGTAGTTTGTGGTAACAAGAGAAGTGCATAATCTAACAATCGAATTTTTGCTATTAACACAATACTTATAAAACGAGAAAAAGCGAGAGAGTAGAGTAGACCTTAAGTCAGGGAGACCAACAAGATGTGGGATTAGTTCACTTCTTGTACGGATACTCAACCCAAGCAGGTGCTTAATGGCCTTTTTCCAGGAGATAACCAGTGGTTCTATATCATCGATATACAATAAGGGACCGCCATACAAGCTAGAGCAGTATGATTTGAATAATTCAATTACAACATCAGAAGTACAGTGGCCAAATAAGCGATTCAAAGTGTTGACAAGTATGGTAATATCTCTCTTTAATCTCAAAACGTTGTCCTTTTGCGCATTACCTCCAACGAGTGTACCCAGATGAGTAGCCTGCTGTACGATATGTATGGAATTACCATTGAGATTAAAGGGCTTGGCAACAGAACGCTTTACATCACGCCTTGATTGGTAAACGATTGTGTGGCTTTTAGCACCATTGAATATCACATTGTACTCCCCAGCAAAGGATTCGCATACTTTCAACATACGTGACATTGCACTTCGAGTAGGGGCTAATAGCGTAACATCATCGGCATATGTCAAAGTACCAACATATCGATGACCTATGTAGCAACCCGAGGATTCAACGTTCAACTGATGGATCAATTCATCCATGTAGACACAAAAAAGTACAGGAGATAGTACTCCGCCCTGTTTAATTCCGTTTCGGCACGGAAAAGGCTGTGATAATTCACCCTGCCAACGTACTGCAAGGGATTGGTTAACGTACATATATAATAGGAACTTTAAAAGTACCGGGCATAGTGACCTAGAGAGAAGGAGTCTAAACAGCTTAACGTAATGCACCCGATCAAATGCTTTAGATGCATCTAAGAGGGTCACAAAGACCGATGATTGGTGACTAGTATAGTATTCAACTACCTCGTTCATTACCATGGTACACTGCGTTGTCAAGTGCGACGGCTTAAAGGGAGGGAGAACTGGTTAAAAATTGACTTTGAGTCGTTATTTGATGCACCATAAATGATTCCTATGCCTGGCCCACACAAGGAATATCATCGCTAACGATTTCGCGGGCGATATATTGCTAACTAGGCGTGACGTCAGCAGCTGTGATGAAACACCGAGTTCCCCATCTGTTACAATGGGCCTCGTCATATCAGCGTGTCCTGCGACTAAACCCTTGGATATTTTTTTATTTTCTTTTCGGAAATAGATAGAATACTCATTTTGCCACCAGTCAGGCGCGAAAAAAAAATATTTTTCGCTATTTTTCTTATTTTAACAAGCGATTTTCTAGGACACCTACCATGTTTCTCATCCTGAAACAGTAAAAAGGTCAGCCAGAGTGCACCACGCATGCGCTTTCGTTTCG
>KB308479.1:5530-21610 GCA_000328365.1 Capitella teleta
AAAGTAGCAATTCAAATATGAATTGTTTACGTGGCAAATGTTTTGATAACTTACTACTGATAGACACAGGGAAAAAACCAGCCTGACTCTAAAACAGTATATAAATTATATAAATGAAACCCATCCTATTAGAGAGTAAAATCAAAAGGCATAATTTGGCATATAAATCCTATGCATCTCTTCAAAGGTAGATATCTATAGTAATGATAGAAACAAATATCTAGAATTGATTTAAAATTGATTAAATAAAAATTCTCAATGATCAAAACATGAATTATGCTACAAGAATTATAGCCTTTGTAATTATGCCACAATAACCTGTAAATCTGAATATAATTATTATGCGTAGCATATAATATATAAGATGAATAAATAAAATTCAAATCACAGCATTAAGATAGGAATTAGTTGGCATCACACAGTGAACCATTGTGGAATGAAAATGAAGACAAAATGGGGTCTGTTGAATCTCAATGAATTCCTCCTTCAGAACTGCCTCAAAGGTCGCCTGAAAAGCAGGATATGAGGCTCTGGAATGAAGAGAAAACATTCTCAAAAATTCATGACTGAAAGAAGCGAGGTATTCTCACCAGGGGCATGAACCATGTAATGAATCCACCCAGGAGATTGTTGTACGCCGAGGTTGCGCCATTCTGACTCAGTCATGAGGTGAGTCTTTGGCACAAGTTTCGCAATATCTGCTGGAAGTATGACATGTCTGTTGGAGAGAGTGAGAATTAAATAGTGAATATGAAAAGCAATGACTAACCTGAATTCGTAAAAGTCATCATAGTATTTTTCCGAATATGTGATTTGATTCACCGGCATCTGAAATGAAGATTAATTCAATTATTTTACTCGTTTTATTTTTTATCTCTCTCTGACTGATAATAAAATCAAGGCACTGTAAAACCGAAAATAATCCCGCATGAAAAAGGACAGAAAAAAATGTCCATGAGAACATTATGATGCCCTCAAATTTTGCCTTATTCTAAAATCTGTGGAGTATCAGGTGAATAGCTATCAATAAAATAATGCGTGAACTTTTCTTGTCTCAAATTGTTAAGCATCGGAATGAAAATCACATTTAAATTCATTTTGAATTACGGTAGATTTATAGCTGACAGGTCGTTTTAAAATTGGTCTCTCCGCATTCATAAAAAACTGTAATAGTATTGAGATAGAAGTCCTCTTTAAATTATCCCTTTTTGTTAAGAGCACAATCACATCTTACTAGCTGAATTGTTTTCAATGCTTTAAAAAGTATACTTAACGAATTCTTTATTCAGAATGATGCAGGATTAAGATCCCTTCAACTTTATCGGTGAATTTTGTGGCTGCTATCAATAATTGGGAACGAATTCCTTCTTCCGTGAAGAATCAATTCTCAAATCATAATTTAATCTTGTGTTATGATCATTGAAATATGTTCTTAAATTTAAGATAAAACTCCCTCGATTGCAGTCGATCTCCTGGCTCATGACTTCTCCATTTCCTAACCGTCCACATGGATTATTTAACCATACAATACACCAAATATGAGAGGCTAAGTTACCAACGCCAATGCCAACTTTCAACTCAGGCCAATTTGCAATAACCCAGATTATACGAATGACCTGTCATATTCTACTTTCTTGCCACAAGATAATTGCCAGCATGTCAAGTGTATTAGCTCAGTGAGCCAGCAATGAATAGGTCTAGCCTGTTATATCATGGCTGTTATCAATTACTGATGACTAAATCTAAGTCACTTGATGTTCGAGTTAATTAAAATTGTGCTATTAGACCATGCCCCTTAATAGGCATCAGGAGGGGGGTGGTGGAATTAATAGGAGTATTGGACTTGGAAGGAGTCAACAACTCAACAATAATATTTTTCAGTCAGAAATTACTCGACTCTCCGAGGTCAGTGGAAGAGTGAGCACTGCCACTTGGCTGTTGGAGTGTTGGCGAGTTCAAAGTTGGCTTGATTATATTCAATATTGAGTTAATTATTATAGTCACTCACTAAATAATTATTATAGGCCTAGTGAATGACTGTGAT
Organism: Capitella teleta; assembly: GCA_000328365.1. Classification (NCBI taxonomy): domain Eukaryota; kingdom Metazoa; phylum Annelida; class Polychaeta; family Capitellidae; genus Capitella; species Capitella teleta. The sequence goes on from KB308479.1 coordinate 7,575, forward strand.
ATTCATCATCCAAAATAAAGACTCGTGTTAGCAGGTTAGTCAACTTAGTGTTGCTAATGTCCTATGAATCATAACCCGCTCGCTACATTGGGAAACTACAGACTCGCAGACTGAGACTGAGACTGTGAGTCACTAGTAGTAGACTAGTGTGACAGAGCCTCACTCTCAGCCACTGTGTGACTGACAGGACTCACAGTGAGTGAGTGACACAGAGGAACTTATTTTAGGCCAAGTGTTACTGTATGTATTACACCTCAGCGTACCGTTTAAAATCGGGAATAGAATGTTTGATCAACATTTAAACATAATGCGACATAAAAGCTACGAAAATTGAACTACAGGACGTTAAATGTCCAAAGTTATCATGCATGAGCATGCTTCATTTTCACAACAGGAAACTAATGTAAACAAGTATCGGTAAAACTTACCCCGTATCAACATTTTCTAATTCTAGGAGACTGCAGCTATCAGGCAATAAGTTCGCATTCAGCTCAGCAGCTGGCTTAATATTTCCAGCTAACTTTGAATCCTAAGCCAAAACAGCAGACGATATACTATATGATAGGTCATAACAGAGATGGAGGGATTGCCACAATATTACAACTATTCCACTTATCCCATAATTATCCCTTGGTAATTCATAATTGGTCCAATTACTGTGCGGACACTTCTTTTCGTCATGACCCTGTGATCAGCAAAGACTGAACTTGGAGGAGATAATCTCTGGAACGGACAATAAATTGCAATGTTTTTAACAAAAAACACAAATGCCCGATATAATTAATGCCAAATTCTCGAATTATACACACCCTTAATCAATAATCATTCCAGCGCAAAACAACAACTGCGTATCACAGTTAAAGTCGCAAATGGCTAAAAAAAAAAGGGAGCAATATACATGTGTATGTCCTGCATGTCCCTGAACCAAGGTCTGAAATTTCATTTTTCACTTGTGTTGACCTTGAACACTACAGGGATTCTGATCATGATAGTTAATTATCAACGAGAAGTTGTTTATCAAACCCTGTTTTGTAGTTACATTATCAATGAATACAGGGCAGATGCAAACACATTAAATAATATCAAATTGTACATTTGCCGAGGGTATTCACTGACAAGGGATAATCAAAGGGAATAATTTTCAGGGTGTTTATTCTCATCATTGTAACTTTTTGAGATTGATAAAGGCCAAAAACATCCAGCAGCCTCTCGGCATGCTGCACACTTATTCAGGCGCTCTGCGAAACATCTCCCTTAAGAGCCTTAATAACCACTCAATGCCTGCTATATAGTCATAGACATCTTCGGCTTCCAAATATCTGAGTTATTACCTTCATGTAATAATGTGATGTTATTTGAATTTCCTCAATACATATTGTTAGCCCAAAATTTGACAGCCTCTTCTAATATTTTGAACTGAATTAATTTTGATGCTATTCTGATAATGTACTGTACTCAATTGAAATCATTCACATGTAGATAGTGCATGACCTATATAGGTGGGTTTGTTTTATACAAGCTGAGGAAATGTATACAAGCTGATCTGATTGTCTGAATCTCTGTACACACATCCCTCTTTTCATACACAAAAAGGCAGGAAATAGTCGTGATTGAAACTGTATTCCACGTAATTCAGGGGGATTCATAAGTCTATTCGCAATATATGGCGATATTTGATTTTGAAAGTGGCTTAATGTGTTTAAGGATCTTAGATAACAAGGAGACGGCCTATTGCATAACTACTAAAGCCGCCCCCGTTGATTTTTCCCCTTGAGCATACAGCTACTGTCATTTCCACTCACCCAAAACTGACCGGAACTTTACTTGACCGACTGTGTCACTCACACAAACTCAAGTTTATACAGGCGCTTTTCTATCTTAATTCAACAAACCTTGCTTACATGCGAGTAATTAAATGTACATCTCCAGGTGTTATCGTCAACACAGTGTTACATAATTTTATAACTGAATGAGCGATACGCAGATACCTGTGCGCCACGCGATAGGGAAAAGAGAATTTTAGACTGAATTTCAGGTGTTATTTAATTCAGAATTCTCTGAATTTATTAAATAAAATATGAACGCATAAATGTGCTAGTACTAACCCTGTGTATAGCTGATTTAAATGTATGTTTGTTGTGTGATACACAATCATATGTTGACAATGTTATGTGAAATTCACATAATACACATCAATATAAACGATAGAGCTAATTGAATTATATATAATTCTACCACATAATCTCACTAACCATGCACAATGTTATATTCGACGTTTAAAACGTTTACAAACAAGAGCACATATATTTCCAATACTATTATGAAACAAAATTTCACACGAAGTGTATAAGACCATCTTAGTTATGGGCCAGTGATTTTTGATCAAATTCGACGGACAGAAAACAATTTACGGACGTATTCCCAGCGTACCTCAAAAACGGTTGCAACAATATAACGTGATCGCGTTGATCCAATAATGCCGTGTTCTGCAAGCTCATACTAGTTCATTAATGCATATTATTTATAAATAATCTATACTTATAATAGACTGGTCGTTTTCATTCTCGCACATTGCCTATAATATTAATATACCTCTGCAAATTTCTATAATTCGGTCAGTCAATTACAGTTATTAATTTAATGTAAAGCAAAAAGCGCAGATGGTCTGAGTGAATAAAAAATGTAATAATCATAAAAGCAAAACTTGTGTTACATTCTGTTTTGCGCATTGAGCGATTTTCGGATCCTTTATCAATGTCCGATAAATGCTATAATCTATCGCAAATTTGCCTGTAAAACATGAACTTGATTTCTGCTGCTTTGTCTCTAAAATATGAAATAATATTTAGTGAATACTGCTGTGTGATCTTTAAAATACGTCGATTAAATGGCCATGCATGCTCAAACATAATCAAACAGGACAGAAATGCATTATATAACACTCATAAAAAATCCAATACCCATCATTTCCATCGATTACAGTTGATACGAGGCTCAAGAATTGAATAAAAACTGACAGATAAAGAATGAAGAAATTAAACAAATAGATTTATTGGTTATAATAAGGTTATCTGCATTAATGAAATCCGTCAAAAATATATACCCAGATTCTAAAATATATGACTTTTATAAACACACGCACGTACATAGCATTATTATTTTTTTCTTTCGTTAGGGAACTACCTGTGGCACAAATCATTCGGGCATATGATATTACAAAAGGTATTCATTAGAATTACGATTGCTAGCTATAGCGGGAATGCTGAAAGAACAACTATAACTGCGATTATTAAATAAGCACTGAATAAACAACATATGGTCATGGCCGGTGGTCTCGCGTCCCCTTAATAGTACATGCATGACTTAATATCTATATGGGGGTATATTGCGTCACTTACTTAAACTGATTTAAATGTCTGTTAAACACCCGAATCAACTAAAAGTGAATTGCTTGGAAATCATTTTCAATAGGTGCACCCCTACCCCCACCCCAACCCCTCCCTCTCCATCCCATATTTAAATGATAAAAAATTCACAATGCCAACCCAAATGATATGATGATAACAGCGGGAACACCGATTTGCGTTGCGTTTTCTTGGCTGCTGGCGACTCAAACTGACAAATCAGCGATTGACCAGGTCGTCATGCTCTGCTCGTTCCTTTTACATGTCCCTGATTGTTATCAACAAACTGCGTAACAGATTTTTTCACAAGAGCGTTTTTCATTGATGCATTGCATAGAATCAGGTGCAGCGACAGTCTCCTGCTGATAATCATAATGAATATCTAGGCGTGGCTTCACTTCACACTATGCTTGCTGGCTGTTGAGGCGCCTCCTTGTTATCTAAGCTCCTTGAATGTGTTACAAAATAACTATTTTCTATAAAACCACGCTATACGCCTCTAAATAATTATCATTTAGTGTTAGAGTGTTATTTAGCCTGCGATGTCTTTTATAAGCTTTATTTTCAAAATAATCTTATAACTACGACAAAGCGATGCTGCGTCGTAATGCAGTGTATTTTTTTCTTAATAATCATCAGAACCACTCGCGTTCATCTCACTCTTAGAGTGCTATTTATCTTACTCAAGTTTGCTTGAATAACCAATTTAATTATTTATAACCAATGTTGTAGTTTGATGTCACAACATTTGCAGAACTTATTTTAATAGATGACATTGACGATAGGTTGCTTAATATTATGTTTTTACGAAAACCATCTGCATCACCACGAACATATTATTGTCTGCTGGCTCGCAGTATGCCACTTATTATGTTGCAGCAATGTTTTAGGCTGTTCAATTTGATACAAGCTGCACATCTGAAGTGAGGAGAGATGTATGCATGGACGTTTGTTAGCATGGTATGTTGAAAAGTTATTCTTTGTTAAACGAAAAAAAGGGTTATTTACCATCAACAAATTCGACAAGAACATGAAAAATCGTTGATGGGGAAGTTCGGATTGCTTTACACTTTGTATGATATAAATTAAAATGGTTTCATAGTGTTTAATAATGACAATTATTACACGTTTGTGTGACAATTGTGAACAATTGCTCATTTACAGCAATAAAGTTTGGCATCAAAAGCCCTCATGGGCATGCAAAAGAGATTGCACAATGGAATAATTGAATTGATAAATCCCTTGTGGTAAATAATTCTTCAGATTTTGTTTTTCTCACGTCCCAAACCGAACAAAAATTAAGATTATATGGATGTTTATTACCACTATTTAGCATTTAGATAAATTCGATGCACTTGAAAGAAATATAGAGTCAATTCACTAAATGTATCTGAATATATAACTACATTTGTACTGCCAACACATGAAAATTTGTTTTATGGGTGTTGCATACTAAATAAACATATACAGTGTGCAGCGTGGAGAGTAGACTCAGTCAGATTTTGCATGAGCAGACAATCTCTTGGCCCCCTCACTCCACATCCAATTAGCCAAACTGCAAGCCACATAGGCAAGAATCAAGATGACAATGCAGAGCACAAGTGCGACATCCAGCAGGGCATATTGCGTCCAGTGCAGGTCATAGGCAGCTGACCGCAAATGATTTCCTCCCAGCTCCATCACTGTCTCAATGGCAATTGCCACCCTCTCCATCGGTGGAAGCGCAGCTTTCTTCATAATCAGTGAAGCTCGTTTAGTGTTGTTCCGATATAAAGGATTCTGATTCACTTCATTAATGGCTGCCACGAGATCGTCAGTTGAAAACCTGACGCCCTTCATATCCAGTCCATAGCCATGCGCCTCCGCTCGGTGGCAGTTCTGATACTGCTCAGCAAACATAGGAATTCCAATCATTGGAACACCATGATACAGGGATTCATATTGGCCATTGTTCCCACAGTGAGTGATGAAGAGCGTGGTGTTAGAATTACCCAGCAGATCATTCTGAGGCATCCACGAAGTGTAGATATACACATTGTCAGGTACAATTACAGTGCTTGGGATTGAGAACGGGTATCTGAACACAACCTGCTGAGATACTCGTGCAAACGCATCCACCAACTTTTTAAGAAATGTTTTAGGGAACTCAGGAACAGAAGACCCGAATGACACGACTATGGCACCATGCAAAGACTGCATGGTGGCGACTAATTCTGGGTGTTTTTCCAAACTCTGCGCAGGTTGGGCGCCTAGACCTGGCACAGATATCACATTTGGCATATAGGGCGTTGGCCAATCAAGGAGGTGGTCCCTGGTGGTGATGAATAATTCTGCTTGTTCAATAAGTTCTTTCCAAGAACTGAACTGAGGAGCGTATTTGTCAATTAGAGACATGTCTGATAAGGCTGGTACTGGAACAGAGTAGTCAAACGGCATGAAGAAATGCAAGAGAGAGTTCACAATCCGCTGCCAAAATACCATATTCTGTGGTGAAATACTCCACATCGGGTGAGGTTGAAACGAAGCCATGACTGGTGATTTGGACGGTCTTTCCATCCCAAATGCTCCTGTTTCCAACACAAATGGTATATTCAAATAAAATGGCAATACAACATGGCAAGGTGCCAGTGGAAATCCGTCAATAACAGCCATTGTGAAACCAATTTCCTTCAACTGGTGCATAAGCCGTTGGTCCTGCATCATCACCTTGCACTCTTCCATGCAAGCACTTGACATTTCAAAGAAAAATTTGCCGTCCTCGATCAAATTACTGTTGAACACGATTTGTTTGAGGCGCTCCACCATTGCTTGTGAATATATGGACGGTGTTTCACTTCGACGCTCGTAGGTGAGCACTTGGAATCCCTGCTTTTGGCGCATCTGCTCATTCAGAGGATGATCATCTGCCAATATGACGTATACGTGGTGACCTCTCTGCACTAGACTTTTTTCGATGTGAACAACCTTTTTCACGTGGCTTAGCATTTGCATTGAGGCCAGGAGGAACCTCTCTTCCCGGCAAAAGCCAAGAAGCATGAACAGATATAAAAGTTTCATCGTTCGATCCAGAGCAGCGACTGACTCTAAACATGCTACCATTTACGTTTTGTGTTTAACATATACAGGGTGATTACAAAAATATTTACAAGTAATAGGGTTTTTCTTGATGCAAGATAAAGTGTTACAAAATTTCTGTGTGTGGTTTTTTTTTTTTTTTTTTTTTTTTTTTTTTTTATGACAGTGCAGGGATATTCACTGTGACCAAGCGCATTTAACACACTCGATAATCTTTGTTTATCGCGCTCTTATTTCGTACTCATACTTTTGTTTATAATGGCAAAAAGATCATTGTTTTAAGCAAAATATGATGCACAGGTTTAAATGCTTAAAATTAATGATTGTCAATTAGTATGGATGTATGTTAATATGATAATTATGCTAATTAAATCATCACACTTTTACTGTAATCTGCCGATCAACACAAATAGAATTATAAGAACAATTCTAATTACATTCTGAGTCATTTATGTGAGAGTCTGTTACACGATATACAATATTCGTCTGGTACAGTGTTTTGTGGAGCAATTATCGCATGTACCGAATTGGTCATTGTGTCAGCTTTATCCAAGAACAAGCACCGAATATCCAGAAATGCTTATATGTAAGCAGATTTTGTGATAGTGCCCATAAATATGCATGCTTTGCTGTTTTCAATTTCTGCTGCTCTATTTAATGCGCGCTGTGAAGTCGCGTTGTTAATGCATGCAGTACATCGGGAATATTTGCGACAGAATGACTTGATAACACGTGTTAATGCATGCAGTACATTAGCAATATTTGCGACAGAATGATCTGATAAAAAGTCATTGATAAGAGACTACATGTACTCCAATTATAAGTGATAATTACTTTTGAATTTACAAAGCTGGTTTATAGAAAAACAATAGTAACACTTTATGCATCATCACAAACTCCCTTTTACCTGTGCATGTAAATAAAATTTTGAATCACCCTGTATCTATTGGGTAAATTTTGAGCTCTTTGCTTTTTTTTTTTTTTTTTTTTTTTTTTTTGGGGTGGCTGGCGTGCCAGTGACCGAAAGATCATCACGCCAAACTTCTAAGTTATTCATTCACTGTTTTTGTCTCTGTCTTGTCTGTCTAAGTAAACTATTTATTTCTTGGAAATCTTTTGAGTGTGTATTGCATAATCAGTAAACCTACTGACTGTTATTTAAATGAAGCTGTGAACCCAGTTAACCCTTAAGGCATGACACAAATGTGACATAATACATGTAGCCTATAAGAAACGTGTTATATCACAGATGCCTTTACAAGATAACTGGCTGATCAAAAGATCCTTGCAATGGCCAATGTTTAAAGGCTATAAATCCACTGGATATATAATCAGGAGGTGTCACGGACTGCCCGAATGATAGGCAATTGCTACCTGGCTGCTGTCTGGCAAAATGTCTCACATATCTGTACTAGTAAATTTACATGAAAATCTGATATTCTAAGGTAGCACGCGAAAATTTATATGAAAAAAAAAATAGAGGTCAGCATGCTTTTTTAACTGCTCTCGAGTTCTCATTATATAACAGGAATTTTCAATGGAAAAGAAGCAAAAGATACGATTTGGTTAAAAATACGAGAAATAATTATTGCCTAACTATAAATATTGCACGCATATAAGAAAATAAGATGTTTTCCAGGTACAAGAAGCAACTGAGAAGGTATACGAGAAAAATATATAAAAATTGTGGGTCACCATGCTCATTCTTTGCGTAAAATTCTCGTTATGTAACAGGTGTTCTTGTGTAAAAGATGGGGTTCTGGAAAACACATATTTTTGTGTATACAAATTCATGTTGGTTTTTCATGCATTGTATAGCACATTCTCTGCATAGACTGACAACAATGACGATTTTATGAATTTTTGGACTCTGAAAACAGCACAATTAACACGGTTGCTTCATAAAACAATTATGAAATGGACCCCCCCTTCTTAAATCTTTACAGGCTCTGAGCAATTAAAGAATCAAGACATTTCTGTCGTCATTGAGAAAGAATTGCCTCTTTCTGATAAAACTGTAATAATTCTGTAATTATCAAGGATAATAAATGATTTGGAATTTTCACAATGTATAAAGGAAGAGATATTATAAGATATAGATAAAGCATTCTATTGTAATTTTGGCCTCGCAGATGGATTAAGTCATCCGGATGCATTAGATTGTTGAGTTATTTGCAACAGGAAGTTTCACATGTTATCTAGCTGGGTTAGATTGTTGAGTCCAGGAAATAATTACGAAATATCGCGGGATATCGCGAAATATTGCGAGTTATTCACTCAACTCTTACACTCAAGTCTCATGAAATTAAAGAGTTATTCATATATCCAGCAATTATACATCTAAATAGTTTTTATTAATCTAAGACATTTATGGAAATGTTGTTTTCAGGCAGTTTCTAAAGACTTATTGAGCAGTTCATGCGTTACAAATCATTTCAATAAGCTTTATTTTTATATTCAAGCGAATCATGAGAGTTCATGGCAACTTTAAAGTTGTGGAATGTAATCTTTCAATAACGTTGCCGATTTCTTGTCGGTTTAATCATTTGTTCCACACTGATTAGCCAACAAAGGCCATGACTGAAGCATCGTGTTATTATGAAGACGACGAGCATGGCGCACTGGCGCATTCGTGGTTATTATAACAGTAACTTAGTAATAATATTTGAGGTGTTATTGTGTGGATGTCATTATACAAAACAACTCAATAATTATCACGAGAGTATGCTTATCAACACCAACGCAATTGGTAGGAAACAGATAACCCATTTTGCTAATCCCCCTGTTTCAGTTGGATATTGATTCTAAATAATCTTGCTCTGACCCAACGATGTTAAAGCATTAAAAATGCCGTCTTGTAACGACGTAATCCATTGTTTAACATATAAATTACCGTATCGTTTAATTGGTCGCTCATATGACTATTCCATGCATGATTTGGTTCGTTGGAGGAAAGCCTCTGACAAACTTTGATCGGCATTGATAATTTTGCACTGTATAATCAATTGAATAGATGAAGTCATTGCGCCTTTGTTTAAGGTTGCGACATGGCAATCTGGTCGTTTGCAAATTAATTGCAATGAGGCCTATGAATTTATCACCAATAAAGCACCAACTTCCGAGACACTGAGCTTTGTTTTGAAAAGAAAATGTTCATACTTTCTTCACTCCTCTAGCGACGCCAGTGAATCGGCGTTGAAAGCTGATGAATGAAAACGACATAGCTTTGAAATCCAAAGTTATCAAAGATAAGCTACGCTACAGTAAGTAAAGTAAAATGCCCTAGGGAGAAGCATATGCTAATTTCCTTCCATCTTTTAACCACACATTTCTTGATTCATCACGCCACACTATTTAGTGACTCAATATTACCGTCAAAATACTGTTTAAGTTGATTTGTGACTGAGTGAATACTACTAGCAAAATTCATAGGTATTTCTTATCAATAGTTTATGTCATTTAAGTATTCAAATAAATCTAAATAACCTCCATCTCGACCTCTTTTGTCTCTATTGTACTTTTCTTCTGGATTGGAATTCTTTTGAATATATAACTCAACCACATGCACTTCCAATTACACTCTTCCCTGCTTTTGAGACTTCAGGACCAAATCATAATGCATAATACAAAAAAAAAAAAAAAAAATCTACTTGTATGTGAAAGAACTTTTCAAGTCAAGGCCTACTTTGAAGGCAGAACAAAATGCCTTTGCACCACGTTTTCGCCGCTTTACCGGTACGCTTAACTGCGTGCCGGGGTTCCCAGGCCCATGCGTGGTCTAACTGTTATACTAGGTTTATGTATAAAGGTTGTGTGTGTGTTTGAGGGTGTGTGTGTGTGTGTGTGTGTGTGTGTGTGTGTGTGTGTGTGTGTGTGTGTGTGTGTGTGTGTGTGTGATGTGTGTGTGTGTGTGATGGTGTGTGTGTGTGATGGTGTGTGTGTGTGATGGTGTGTGTATGTGTATGTGATGGTTTGTGTGTGTGCATGTGTGTGCGTGTGTGTGCGTGCGTGCGTGTGTGTGCAATATTTGTGGCAAAGTCAACAATTTAAATCTTGGCTGAATCGCTCAAATGTTGCTGACAATCATAATGTTCAAAGAGCGTTGTGATTTCACGTTTTTCTACCGCCAGGTGTTCTTTTAATCAAAACAACTTGAAGAGTTTGAGTTGTTTGGAACGCGTTTTACTCACTTTTTACAGCAAAAACTTTTTTTGCCCGGAATATGTATTTGTATTGATGTGTAGATCCTCACTGTGCTTAGCATGTATCATTAACAATGAAAGTCGTTGAGTGCATGAGCTGATCGCCCAGCAGTTCTCATAAAGGAAATCTTGCAATCATCAGTTTCAAGCTATTCAGCCTGATTAAGAAATTCGAAAAACAATTTGTCTTGAATATTATTTATAGCTGACAGAATTTCCTAAAATTGGTCTTACATCACTCTTAAAAGCCCATAGAATCAATCTAAAAAGGTTCCGAAATGAAAGAGGTCCTTTATAATCAATGTAAATTTTGTATTGCTTCTCTAAAATGAGGGCACCGAATAGCTCAGTGGGTTAAGCTGGCTGGCTGCAATCCTATGCTGACAGTGGGGGTCGAGGTCCCGAGTTTGAGACCCGCTCAGGCCACGGGCGTTATGATTGTGAATTACAATTGTGATTTCTTAGTGACTCTGCAGTGCTGCCCAACTGCGTAACAAAGCCAGGCGCAGTGTACTACTGTCTATTGTGGTATGCAGGATAAAGAACCCTTGGGATTTATCAATAAGACTAGGGGGAAACCCCGGTCCCAGGCCTTTTGTACTAGCGCCCGCATCATCCGATTGGTCTTGGTAGAGCCGTAAAACCCCAATAACTCACACTTCTCTAAAATGACTGTTAAGTGGCTATGGGCAAAGCTCTTAAAACTCCTGAGAGTCATCCATGAGACTTTTTGAGTTAAGACCTGTTTAACATGACCAAAGAATTTGGAGACCAATAATGCTCACTTTGTCGATATAGTGAAATTAGAGCAGAGGTCGCGCCACCAAGTAGGAAGTCGGGTTCTGCGCTGACGTGCTCAAGCTGGAGCCGTGGAGCCATTGCATTACATAGGAGATCGTAGAATTGCTTTGCTGTATGCTTTGTGTACGTCTAATAAACAGATATATTTGGGAAAGAAATAGGAATGAGATATCGTTAGTTACATGCTGTTGTATATTTTCAGCCATGCTTTTACTCCTGGGCTGATCAAATGATAAGTTTAAAGCCCTGAATAGTGATCGGCATATCGGGTCAAGAAAACACAGAAGTGCAGTCAATGGACCTTTTTTATTCGAGAAGAATTACAGAATTACAGAGATATAAAATGAAAATACAGACATACAAAACAAGAAATCAGTCGAAGCCTGAAATATAGATTTTTTTAGGGAGAAGGCCGTAGCCCAGAAAAGAAAAAAATTCAAATAAAAAAACATTTTGATCAAAAAAGTTTTTTTTTTAAATCGACCTTAGAGTTTATCAGAATCATAACGTCAGTCTCACAACTCACAGCGCCCATTTTATAATAAATCAACGCTAGAGAAAACATAACGCACCTCAGGCAAGGATTGGTGCTCTATGAATCGGTAAAGTAGAGTACAGGCCACGCTGTACTCTATTAAGAAAAACATTAAAATTCACAAAATTCGCAATAATCATCAAATTACGCAATTAAAAGCATTAATTACCACCATGACTTTGAAATTCGATGTAATTAATTGAAACTTTGGAATAAGTAAGATGTATATGCTAGCCATGTACTGTGTCAATTTCAATGCCGCAGCTTGCATAAAAATCGAGATATCAACCATTAAATATTTCGTAACTACCGTTTTGCAAGATTACGCCAGAACGGTGCATCCCAGCGCCGTAATAGCTATATGTTTTGTTGTACATCTCGTTGCACTGAATTGTTTGGTGCAAACTACAAGGCCGTAGCTTAAATGATGAATGAGCTAGGGCCGACCCCGTTTGAAACTTTAACAGCTCACAGTGACCTTGACCTTTGATTTTTGTCCGCAAAATTTGCAGCGAGCGGAATTGGCGATGAATAGATGTCCTGTAGAAATCAACAGGTTTCACACACAAAGTAGTGACGTCACATAATGAATATTCATTATTCAAATTACCTGCATATCAACTTCCGTTTTCCGCTGATTCAAAATTTCAGTTTGTGCTCATATTGGCGACTCTGACTTGGTTCTTCTACACTTCTTGTATTTTCTGACTTACTCCTTTTGGAAATCATCTATTCCTCTGGGAATCACCGATTCTTGTGAAATGGCTCTTATTCGACGCGCAACTGGAAGGTGGGCGAATTTATTTCATGTTATTTTTATTTATAATTATATACATATTTTTTTTTTCGTGATTTATTCATTTGCTTTCTTTATTGTCTATGGAGGAGGGAGGGGGTGTGGGTGCTGAAGCATGGGCACTATAATATTCCATGAATGATTATGAACTGAACTAAAGAATTACAATCAGTTTATTTATATATATATGTTACTATTATTACCTAGTAACTTGAAAACTAATAACCCTAATTTTATAAATAACAAATGCTAAAATTGTAATGTGAAACATTTCATGATTGATCACAGGATGCAGGAGTGGAGTTTGACGTCCATCCTCTAGCTCAGCCAACTGGAGGAAGAGACAGTGGAGCAAGTATTAACATCATTTGAGCCATCGTCCCCCACTCATCCACCAAAGCTGTCCTTTGTGCAAATGGTCAGAGGAAAGACACGATGAAGCAGGTGAGCAGCAATTAGTACCCACTCACATACATTGATTTCTCTCCATCTCTTTCAGGTGGGTGGTCACTCGCATGCTGATGGGAACAGCAAAAGGAGCACTCCAGTTCACCAGAGTAAAACGGAGATTAATTTCATTTCCACGAACGAACTTTGTGCTGATTTAACGTTTGTTTCTGGCTTATGTATGTTTGCAAGCACTATTAAACTTTAGTACGCTTTTATCTTGTGTTTTTTTTCTCAGTAATCAATGCAAGTCTATTCATTTTAATTGCCATTGCGGAAAAAAAGCTATACAAAATTTTACGAATATACCATTTTCATTTTATTTCATTTGATTTATTCCATTATACAATATCTAAATATAATTATACTATAGAAACAGGATGAAATAGAATTAATATGTAAGGCTGGATTACATTTAATTTACCAAATAAATGGAAACAAGAGTATTTAATTAAATGAGACAAGACTAAATCGATCACTCCTGTGACGCAATTTGTGGGTGATACGGTTTGTCTTTCATATATTAATGCGATCCCTCACGGTGATGAGCATGTTTCTGAAAAAGATAAAAACTTAATCTTAATACATGCTTCACTATTCTTCATACCTCGTGGCTTGGCAGTGAAGAGGATCAACTGCAGGCAGCTCCAATGACTCTTTCTCTCAACCACTCAAAGAAGTCATGCCCCATTTCTTGCAGTTTCTTAGTTGCCTTTGGCATTTTGATCTGTAAAAATTATCTCAATTATTATGAGATGTCCTAAGGCTAGCAATCA